>NMRB01000192.1:0-12421 GCA_002633025.1 Notospermus geniculatus | reverse complement strand
CCCCAAACAATACATTTACCGATTAAGCGGCACCATTGAATAGAACTCTAGAGAGACCAAGACCCTTAATCCTGTGAAAACGATGGGGACATCAGGAAGACGGGGGCATTAGATTCTATCACCTGTGTCATACATGTAGAATCTAATGCCCCCGATATAGGATGCCCCAAACAATTCATTTACGGATTAAGTGGCACCATTCAATGGACTCTAGAGCGGCCGAAGTCCTTAATCCCACGACATACAACACAGGCAGGCATCAAGAAGAGGGGGCATTAGTTTCCATACACTGTGCCACAATCCTGGACTTTGATCTTTCTTTTCTTTTTTTTCTTCTTTTTTTCTTTATTTTCAGCATTCTTCTTTTGGTCTTTGTGGCAGCAAAATTTGAAAACCTTGGTCTCCAGCTCTGAAGGATTCTTATTTGACATAAACCTTAACTTTGTAGCTCCTGTTGATCCAACATGCTATGTAACGCAATTATCCTCTACATGTACAGGAGAGCACGAGTTCTGACCATTACATTTCCGCACTTGGCCTCAATACATTTTTCATTGCCAGATTCTATCATTTCCGAGTTGCATTATGAAGTAGCTCTAAACGGCCGAATTAAACATGCAGGACGACCGATACCGTCCATCGTGACTCGTTGAAATAGACGTATCATGGTTGTCAATTGCATCGCTCACAAAGTGATGTCGTTTCTTTTTCCCCGCAGGCGAACATCATGGATGCCATACAGGTGACGTTCCTAGGTTTGGTCTTGGCCATCTTGCTTGTAGCAGTAACACCGGGTAAGTACGGAATTCTCGAAGGATTGGAGAATGATAGAGGAGGAGAGAGGATACATTTCAAGGGGTTATCCGTGTATTAAAACTATGGCAACCTTCTCGATCGTGCGTTTGTGTATGTGAGCCATGTTTGCGACCTCATGCCTGTCTACGTACACCATCAACATTTCCAAAACATTGCTAAAAACACTGAATTGCAACAAATCTGGGATTGTTACACAGTGTTAAACAGTTGAAAACGTGTTTTGAAAACGTTTTAGAAATGTTGCAGAAGAAATGTGACACGAATCTTCGACAACATTTCTAAAACATTTTCAAGCGAAAACATCCGTCCACACTGTGCAACAATCTCAAAAAGCGGGTGTTGAAGATTTCTTACAACTCAATAGGTTTCTTTCACTAAAGACGCCCGCGAAGACACAGCGCAGTAACAATGTTTTGGAAATGATGTTGATGGTGTAGAGTGACAGGCCTTTATGCTACCTCATCTCTGCGAGTTTCGTCCTTTCCAATCTCGTAGACATTAACTTTTATCGCTGACGCCGAGATTTCCTTGGTGCCAGCTTTTGAGCGTATGTCATTGAGATGATCTCATGGACATAAACTTGTAGAGTATGTGTGCTGCTAGTCTCGTGCCACCAGACTCTGCAATTTTCAATTTTAGAGTCTGGTCCGGATGGTACCTTTTTCTTGTAAAATCCATCATGGCGGACAATCTACCGCCGATGACGTAGAACACAATGCACAATCAAAGCAAAAAGCATTCAGCGTGCGAGTAAAACTGCAGTATTTGTACCCCTTGCTGTTAGGCCTACTGTACTTTTTATAGCATAATTCCCTCCCCAATCGAAAAAATATAAATATACTTGCCTGAAATTCCAATGAAAGACACTATAAATTGACTTGACAACACAAATTGAGGCGATTCACCTCACTAATTTTCACGCTTCAAGTTCTCTGGGCACCGCCATTACTCCCCTGCAGCCTACGTCACCAAATTTTGAAACTAGCCAATCAGCGAAGCTGACCTCATTTCAAATCATCGAAATGAGGTCGATCAATGAGAATTGCGTTCCGTGCCAGACCCTCGGTCTAACGACCTCGGAGTATGACCGAGGGGCTGGTTGCGCGAGACTAGTGTGCTGCCAGCGTTAGAGTTAAGCTTACTGTTTATCGCCATGGATACATGTATCGTGCGTAAATGTGGTATTGCACATTTGAAAGTCAAACCTCAAAAGCACTATCGGTAACGTGCTGGAATGACAGCGTAACTACGCTGCATAATGCCTAGCAAATCGCCCAAGCTTTCTATGTCACGTGGCACTAGAAGAATCAGTGCCAGTGCGGTGTTATAGAGCCCCTGCCCGATGTCCGCCTGTATTGTATGTCACGGCATTACAGAGGTTTAGAAATCAAAGATAAACGTTAACTTTAATGACAACGTTATTTTTGTACCGAAAATAATCTGGTTAATGTGTAGTACGAAAAATAACGTTGTCGTAAAGTTTACGTTTATTGTTTGATGTCTAAACCTTCCTATTAACTCCAACTGAACGGTGCCGCTTAATCCGCAAAATGTATTGTGGGGGGTTTTATATTGAGGGGATTAGATTCTGTGACACCGGGATTCACGCAACGCGTAACATGACTGATTTACCATCCTTGTTGTCCCAGATACTTGATAAGCCTGACTTATTGCTGGGTTCGGAAGCGATGTAGTCGCGAGAGTTGAAAATGAAATCTCGTTCAGCTATCGCGACCCGCGATAGCTCCCCATTGCTCGCGGGATTCTTGAAACTGATCTCAATGTAATTTCTAGCATCTTTGAATCATCAAATTACGGTTTTATATACACTAAAACGTTCAAGAAAAATCTTTTATTACTATTATTTCAATGAATTGGGGCGAAATAAATGTTTATCGCCGGGAAAATTTTAAAATCTCACGGGGATTCCCCATGGGATTTCCCCGAGGAACTATCGATGTGCAGTAACTGCAGGGCTCGCGTACATCGCTTTAAGCAACAACGTATCAAAAGCGTAAACTGTATCCTCAGACTCAAACACGGCAAAGCTTGCTTATTCTGGGCAAGTTTGATGCGCTAGACTGGATCAATTCACTTCTGATAAACGCGTGCTGGATGTAGCAAGATCACCGTTGAATACTCTTGTCAAGATCAGATCGTGATTGTTGAGGCAAGCTGCCAAGTTCACCGACGATACTGCTCAGAATATAGATCACCGAATGGAGATCCCATGCGCACATTTTTGTGATGCGTTGGTTGAAATCCATTTCTTCTACATGTATTTTCCGTTCCATACTAGTGTTCTGAATCTACAGTTATGGCACAATCTAATCTGCCCGCTGTAGAGGATATCCTTTCGCGTAAACGGTCAAATTTTTCATGCATAGGATTTTTTTTGAAAAACAAATTTAAGCCCACCTAGGGCTAAAAAGGCGTAGACCCACATGCGAACCTAAAAGATGATTGACCCCGCGTGTACTTGGCGGACATCAGTACCTTCATCGCGCCTATCTGGAACCAGCCCCGAACCTATCAGCACTACTTCCATTGTTACAACAGAAGGCGCTCATACCTCGCACCAATCTGTTACGCCGTGCTCACAGGATTGTGGGTAATCAAGATGGCGTTGGGTGAACTACTTTCTTGGCTGATCATGTGATCCCTAGATCCCTGTAGTTTCTAGGATCAAAATACCTATAAACCTCGCTTATTATGAGATTTGTTACTTGCTATAATATTATTCACAAAAAATCTGTAAATATTTTTGCATTAAACAAAGGAATGTTAAGCCAATAACTTGGATTTATTTTTTGAGCAAGATTCCTACGCTGTGATGAGGTCGCGGACGTACACCTCGGCCAAATCTGGCCGATGTGATGCGTTCCACGGCTACACAGGTCTGTGCATAATCAGTCTCGCGCAGCGCAGCCTGTGTGGACACAATGCACTACTTCAAATATATCGATGCGACCACATTCATTTCCTCAAATAGATAATCGAGATTTAAGAGATCCTCCGGCTAACGGTAATAGGGAGGTTAAGAAATCAAACGACAAACGTAAACTTTACGACAACGTTATTTTTCATGCTACACATTCACCAGATTCGTTGATGTTTACGTTTATCGTTTGATTTCTTAAACTCCCTAATATCACACTGGCGTTAACGTTATTTTTTGCATAGCAAATGTACGTCAGAAATAGCGTTTGATACGTAATGTCGTCTCCAAATTTCGAACAATTTTTCGACCCCAACCGCGCTCTTCCTCAGGCACTTTCGAGTAGAGAATCCACTTTCACTTCTGGGATCTCTATGCCCGAGGAAGACCCCGGTTGGGGTCGAAAATTTGCGAAATTCGGAGACGACTTTACGTATCATATCATTTTTTGTGTGTCGTTCTTTGTGCTCTATGTTGGATATGAGAAATAGCGTTAGCATTGTTACCATTAAAGGAGCGATTTCTTAAACTCTCGAATATCGTAATACACGTATTCCCAATACTGAAGTCCATTCTTGATACGTTTCAATCAATACCTATATTTCCTTTCAGCGGACCACCGTGATGAGATGATCGAAGCAGCACAGTAAGTAACCAACAGCGATAATTTTGACAGAATGAGTAATTTAGTCCCACGCGATGATCAACTTAGCTCGTAATCACCCAGCAATACGTGATAGCCAGCGCAGGTGATACGAAATGGATGACATCTATTCAAATTTAGCTTTTTGCTCGAACTAACGAGAGATACTGGAACCGGATTAGATTTTAAAATCCAATAGAAAACAGCAAATTTGTTCCGCAGTTGGTGCATGAGACGTAGAAAAGGAATAAAACGAAATTTTGATCAGTATAAGCTCAATGCCTTTTATGGGGGCATTAGATTCCATGACACAATGTGATAGAATCTGATGCCCCCTCCGGTTGATGCCCCTGTATTTTTTGTTTTGGTCGTTCTAGAATCCAATCGAACGGTGCCGCTTAATAATCCGTATGTATAGGGTCATATGAATAAAGCCTAGTAAATGCTTTTATTTGAATTTTGCAATACAAATGCACTAAGCAATGCTGTACAAATCTGAACTAAAAGCATTTGCTAGTCTTTATTCACATGACCCATCCTACATTGGAGGCATTAGATTCTAGGACACCTTGGATAGAATCTAATGCCCCCACCTACTAATGTCCGCCTGTATTGGATATCGTTTTGGTCTCTCCAGAGTCCAATTAAACGGTACTGGGGAGGGAAAAGGCATAATAAACCTAAGAGGACTTTGGCATTTTTGTACCAAACTAATGGCTACACTTAACGTTAAAATAACGAAGATGAAGTTGCATTTGTTTGTTTGATCTCGATAAATGAAGTAATTCATATTCATAAATTCCTAATTCAGTTTGAGAGATGATGTTGGCTAAGGGCGTTTTGTAATGTGGTTGCCGCGGGCAACAGTCGACAATCGAATGCCACATTCTTACTCGAGCTTTCGAACAAGAGTAGGGCGTAAAGCCTGGTGCGAAAAACTTCGAATGTCGTGAATCTTTTTTTCTCGTGTACTTTTCACCATTGATACGCTACCGTCAGTTCTCGTTCTGAGAGCAAGATGAATCCTTGACCAGGATGCCATAGCGTTGAGAAATACGGTGTAGTTTCCAAACAGGAACTGCAGCAAAATGCGATTTCACAATGGCGCGAATTTCGAGAATTTCGAGCGGTGCGATGCGACATTCTTTGTCCATGACCAATGCCTCTTCGATGTAGAAGTTCAGCCGGTATCTAACGGCATAATTGATTTTCTGTCGTACCTATGATTTTTCCCTTGCAACAAGTGAAGTCAAGGCCATATCAAATGACCTCCATGATTCTGACACATAGACTTCCATACGCCACTCAAATGCCATCTTACCATTAATACACTATTACTAAGGACATCCATCTGTTCTGTAAGCAATGTTCCATCTTAGACTAGTCCCATGGTGGGCACGTATATTATCCCCGAGTCCATTACACCTACATTCATCTTCATGATGGCTGAAATGGTGAACTGCGTGGGTTTTTATTCCTCGGGGGAAAATTGTCACGTCCCGACACTAACTTGGTATGCCGAGCGAAATCTCCTCGGATGAAAATCCGATACCATCGAGACCATTTGACCGGAGTCCTGCACGTTATGACAGTTCCGTATGCTGACGGATGGAAATTTTGTTAAGAGTCAATAGGGAGGTTTCGCAAATCTGACGAAACACGAAGAACGAAATACGAAATTCAATTTCATTTCCAGGACCTATAATGTACAGTACAAGTACATGTATTTCTAATGTATTTCTGGAGGTGGTTGGTACCACTAAGAATATATTGGGTAATATATTCTTGGTACCACAAATGTCCCTGCTGCCAGTGCGTCTTTTAGCATACCGTGTAAGACCGAGAGAGTTATGGTGCATCTTGAATTTTTAAATTTCCACTTCGTGGAAACGAAAGATAAAGTTCAAAGTTTAATTATACACCGTAATTATTCTATCGGTCTAACGTCATCCGCTGAAACACGCTCTTGCAGCAAGCGATATTTGTGGTACCAACCATCTCCTGAAATAAATTACGTCATGGAAATGCCGAAGCCCAATTTCGTATTTCGTAATTCGTGTTTCGCCACATTTGCGAAACCTCACTAAACTTGGTATGCCGAGAGAAAGCTCCTCGGATGAAACTCCAATACCAATACCATCGAGACCATTTGACCGGAGTCCTGCACGTAATGACACTTCCGTCTGCTGACGGATGGAAATTTCGTTACAGTCAATAATGGATTTGAGATGAAGTACATCATGGTATATGACACCGTAATTGGATTCGCCTGTTGGAGCGATTAGGCAGACGATTTTTGCGAAACAGGTGATGGTATCAAGGACGGACGATCGGTATGAGTGAGATACCTGTAAAGGTATTCACCAGACTGGGCCGTCACGCGGTACCGTGATGGAAACGTGCACGTGACTTTGTCGCGCCCAACCGCGCAATGACTCTACAAAATACAATATNCTTGGCGTTCCATTTTACCTGGGGTTGTCAATAAGGGCTCAAATTCCTTAATCATGCCCCCCCCCCCCCAGAAACGCTTCAACACAACCATTCCAAGATGATTCATTGTATCGTATTGGATTTTTCCATCAGGGCCGAAACCAAAGCATTAAATTGGCCCTGGTACATGTAAGTGTTGAAGAGGCTATCCTTGTGCAACTCAATGTTCCTCAGTGAATGGGATCTTATTTGCCGTTGCAAAGGAACAAATATCCAAAGTACAATGTAAAGCACAAAGATCGACACACAAAATGATCTAACACTGACAATGGTCGTCTCTGAATTTTGCAAATTTTCGATCCCAATCGGGGTCTTCGTCAGGCACTTTCTAGAAGATCCAAGAAGTGAATCTTCTAGAAAGTGCCTGAGGAAGACCCCGATTGGGGTCGAAATCTGCAAAATTCAGAGACGACCTTTGTGTTATATCATTGCAAAGGAACAAGCTAGAAGGCACTACGGATTACCGTCCCATGCGACCGACCGACGCAAAGAGAAAGATGATAAAACATTCCATATATAACTGAGGTTGGGTTCCTGCTGCTATACCAAGGGGACTTGATAACCACTTCGCTTGGCTTGATTACCACTTTCCTGATCCAGTGGTTGATCTCCCTTGACACCCAGAACGCCCAGAACATGCCGATCGTCCCATAGCCGAAGCGGAATGGTCCCATGCGATCTTGCACGAACTGGAGAATGGTACATTATCAGCTCCATCGCAAATCACAATCGATCGAAATCGATCCATTATCAGATTACACAAACCCATTTGTCCGTCTCGGAAACTTCAATTTTCTCCAATCGATATCTAGACGGGTTCTCTTCCTATCAAGACTCGGCCCCTTTGAAGCCGAACTGGCGATGACAGGCTGACGATGAAGAGACGTCAAACACCGCGTTACTGAACCGAGTTGATTAACAGGAAACCATTTTTCATCGGAAATGCGTCCCCACTCTAGAACCAGGGCGTTGATCAGATGGTTTCGCCTTCGGAAAATTCATTTCCTGTAGGCAAAAAGGGCCACGTCAGGAACAAAGAAGACTTGACATGATGCTGAAAGGTGGGCGGCGTATGGCAGGCGTCTGCCGAATTTTTAGTCCTTCAGCTATTTAAAGGGAATTACATGTAGTCGCGGCAGTCAAAAATGACCCAAAGAATAATTTCTTGGCCCACGAAATTCACAATTTCAAAATTACAAATTTCGTATTTTAGCGGATTACATCCCTTCAAATAACCTTGCCATAGAAATATTGTGACCGTCAAACCCAAGAGCAAAGCAACGTGCACATGTACACACGGATTACATGTAGCCATAGGAATCAAACATAAAGGTTTAACTGCGAACGATGAAGTAACTGAGGGATACACTTCATGTGTTGCCACCAGATGTCTCTCACTGCCTGGATTTTGGCTTTACGTAATAGGCAGGAGCTTCAACTTTTTTATGGTAGTGGGATACATGAATCTGTCAACTTGATGCCTTGAATTCCATTTTTGAGGATAACAGAGCTATTTTCAGCACAATTGGTATTCCATGTGCAAATGTACGCTAGCCTATTCAAATGTACACAGATGACCCTGCGCTCTCATCGTTCGTGGGGTTCTCATTAATTCAGTCCTTTTGTATCCTAAGATCAACTAGTCGGAATTCAACAAAATTTGCAGTAAACATACAGAAGGGTCTTGCCTATCATATGGAAGAGTCAGAATGTAAATCTGCTGAGGTAAGGGATACTGTCCACATTAAAATGCTAAGTTTGTAAGTTGAACCTTTATGTTTGATTCCTTTACGATGTAGCCTACAGTGTACGTGGACATCAGACGCATGAAATTGAATAGAGACCCTGCACACCACCCAAACATCACAAACTATACATACAAGAATAATTATCACTTCAGTCAAGTGTCTCCTTCACGCTAGACATGAGAGTGTACCCTATCGCTTAGCCCACTCGTGGCAAATAAATGTCAATAACTCATAATTCTGGGCATTGCAGCTACTCGCTACTGTATATTGTTATTGATTTCAACAGTTCCGTTCTCTCTCAGCCATCGTGTTGTGTGAACTCAGTATTTATATTTCTATGAAGGGCTAGCGTTGCACTGGATCATCTACATGTAAATTGCCCATTTTCTCCTCTGGTGGTGATGCCAAACAAACCCTCATCAACAGTAGACCTACAAAAAAGTCGCAGTTGTAAGGTCACAGAGACCTGGCTTGCGGTGCCAGTGCGTGGGATCTAGTTCCCCTAACATTATCATACTTAAAGGAGCCCGGTATTGTCACTTTTTCTCGACAGCCGGCGCCACTATCGCCGTGCGCGCCACTCTCCAACCACAGGGACTAACTACCTTGTCGGCGAATGGGCCCGAGCTATACTGGGTAGGCTACATGTACATTAGTAATGTTTTTTTATATTTCGTATTGCTGCCGCTAGGTGGCTCCCTCTACGTCGGCAGTCAAAATACAAGTAAGAGATCGCGTACCGTACTGCTTTAAAATCGTCAATGTCAGGACTTCGATTCGAAGAAATCAACAGCCTGCTGTCAGAGTGGTCAGCACCGACAGGAAGAGTTTTTGCCCGCGCAGGTGCTAGACCTCCCTGACCTTACAACGGCGATTTTACTTCAAAGTAGACCTAACGTCTTCAGAAAAATTACGGAAATTGGACCAATGCTATGCTGCAGAATTGGCTGCACAGACTAACTCCAGCCAGGCGCCCTGACCATGATCGGAGCTGCTCCTTGGAACATTCCTTATTTAGTTATAAGCGTCGATGACTCTGTCATCCACCTATTTAATTAACAATTTTGCTCACCAGAGGGATGCTATAGTAATAGGTTTGAATTACCTAATTAGGAAATATCTTGAAAGTAAATCTAATTAATCAGTGCACTCGGAAACTTTCTGTGAATTTATAGATCGGATAATTTTATTAGGAGAGCAACCAGAGCTGTATGAAAACTTGTGCTAAAGAAACATCGACGTCATTTTCCAAGAAACGCAACTCTTTTAGCTCGTTTTTCTTCCAAAGATAATAAGCAGTATCTCCATTTCGATCAACGGGGACATTGTCAACTATTTTTTGTGTACTCCGACGTAGTCATGCCCATTATATTGACAAAAGTATATCTACAGCTGATACCTTGAATTATTGAATTTACATGTATTTTTAAACCTACATGTACCAATTTTAACACAGTGTGTTCCACATGAATGTATATCTTGTTGGTCATATTTCTGCATCAAAATTTTGGAATTGTACATGTATGTAATAGCTAATCAGAAAAAACTTATTACCGGTATGTAATTTTTTGTGATTTTTGTTCAGTTTTTGTAGAGTGGAACTTTCTAAGGATTTTGAGCTTTGCTTCGTCAAACCTGTTGAGTGATTGCTGAGGAGATATTTGAGATTCGTACTTCAGACCGGCGTCTGAAGTACGAATCCGGCTTGTCCGCTGGGTGTTCTGTCAACAGCTTTTCGCAGAAAACTCATGCTATGCCAACTGTGCTTTCGTTTCAGTATGAGAGCCAAGAAACATCGAGACTGGCACTACAAAGATTTAGAGTCCGAGTGCACGAAGAATGCACAGTGTATGCACACTGGATTTTGTGACGTCAAGAAAGGAAAGTGCTGCTCTCCTCACGGCTTTGCCTGCATTTCTCAGGAAAATTGCTGTAACGAGAAACACATCTGTGGAGGGAAATACGCAAAGTCCTGCATCAATCCACCAAAGCCGGGGCGTTAAAGCGAATCAAAAGCGAAAAAAATTGATTTAGAAATAGAATTTGAAAGGGGACGAATTTTCGGGTAAAATGTAAACAAACTTCTCCAGAATGTCAACAAAAGAAATTTTCGTGCATTCTGATTGGCTGATTTTTCTGTTTACAAACACCATCCAAATGTAAACAAAATCCGCTTTCGATTCGCTTTAAGCACAGAACGATTGCTGAAAGTAGCGAGAAACTTTATCGTGGGTGTCAGGTCTTCAAGTCACTTGAACATTGAAGAAAAGGAAGGAATAACCTAAACCTGTCCACGGGGAGCCAATCATAAGCGATTATCACAGGTTTAACCGACGCCGCCGTAACACACTTTCGGATTGGCTATTATATAGGCCTACGTGTACACGCGTGAAAATTTGTGTCCTAGTCAAGTGGCAGATCTTCTGGACATTCGACTCCAAGGAGTCGCGAAGATCTGCAGAGCAACACGTCAATGAGCGGGAAGGATAAAAGTGATTTTTGAGCGTAGATCACTTCGAGTCAACGGAATTCGACTGCAACACGCGATTTGCAAAGTCATGAACCATGAATGGGAACTCATCACTGGATGATTTTGATTGGTCGTTGGTAAAGCAGGCAAAGGTTCCGATTGGTCAGTTAGTTTGTACTAGTATTGGCTAATTGCGCTTGTGTAGGGTAGACGCTAGCTGTCGTCGTTGGGGATAATTCTGTTGATGCGTTGTCAGAGTTTAATGGCGAGTGGGTCTCTGGGAGTGATGCGAGACCTACCACTAGTTATCAAAGAGCCAGATGATCTGATGGCAGATGCTGACGTGAAATCAAATTACAGGGAAGCGAAAAATTGGAAATTCTGAACGATATCGTAGGCACATGCAGGGAGTGACGGCACGAGTTCGTTGAATCTTGGACGAATTAGACTGTCAGTATAATTCCTCCAAGATTGAATAGAAAGGAATCAGTAAGCCTCGGGGGGCTCGTAAGAAAACCGGATCGGACCAGTCCCATTAGAGTGGATATTAACATCAGCATGGTCAGGAACACTGATGATATACCAAATGGTTGCGGTTGAACTTCATACAAAGCCAACTCCGATTTGGTGCAACAGCGTCCCGGTTCGGAACACCGAACCGGTGTAACGTTTTTCAGCGTTCTCCATCTGCGAGTGTTCCCCTGCTATTGTCTGACGGAATAAGCCGCGAATCGACAATGGAGGACACACAGAGAAACGTGTCGATCTATCTGCCAGTGTTTCCAGAACAATAGGGGGAACACTGACACACGGAAACACTGAAAAACTTCACACCTGGCTTTAAAGGGGAACTGACCACTTTGCCAACCACACTGAGCTATCTACAGCTCAGAATGCCTTATGATATCACTTCAGGATTCACAACAGTTTGATTTGAAAATCTCCACCCATTTCGGAAATAAACACCAAAATGTAATTTTCGAATTCAAATCTCCCGCTCAATTAGTGACGTCATTCAGAGAACCATTACAATATAGTGACCATTGCAAAATGTGCTATATCTGTATCTAAGACAGCTGGAAAGAATCTATTTCTAATGTGAACCATGTTGCTGTGATTGAAAATCAATTAGTTAGCCACATGTGGTGATCTTTACACTTGAAATTCAGGTGAAAATACAGAAATAATTGACAATACCATATTTAGAGATTTCGATATCTCAGTCAATCTCGACAGTTTGTTGAATAATAATATCCTTCCTGAGACAGCTAGTGTTTACTTTGGACTTTTCCTCCTAAATCAACACTTTGAAT
>NMRB01000191.1:531195-543406 GCA_002633025.1 Notospermus geniculatus | reverse complement strand
TTAAAGATAATATACCCCGGATTCCTTGTTTACTGTTATTGTTGACAAGCTCGTATGTTTACAAACACTGCAGCGTAGAATTAGTTAGTCAAATTTCCGCTGTGGCGCTCATCAATGAAATGACGTCACTACTATGTCTGACTGTGTTTGTTGATAAGTACCACTCGAAGAAGGATTCCGGGAACTGTCAGCACTTCTGGGGCTGTCGAATGTAGGAATGCAGGAAAAGATATCCGTCAGCATCCAAGCAGAGACTTTGGATATTTTCCGAGGGAGATTCTGTAGGCCTGAATGCTCGGGAATGTGTTCGCCTGAAGTTATCCCAGCGTAGGTACATCGTGTATATCTACTTGTACATCATCTATGTGTCAGTGTCCATTGCCGCTGCAGTTGGTCTATGGCATTGCTGGCAAATCTTGTTGCATTAAGCAGCAAAACTGCAAGCCTCTCGTCATCAACATATCACATTACTTGTTTTCTTCCCCTCCACCGTTTGAATGTCGCGTTTGCAAGCCTTAGACCTACTTGGCAGGCATATTTCAACGCCTTCTCTAGGCCCTAATCCATTTTGATTTCGAAGCGAGAACAAACATGGCGGCGTTATTTTCACGAAGTAGCCAATCAGACAGAGGCAAGCTGCACTGTTGATGTTAAAACTAGTGGCATGTCAACACAACAATGATTTTATGAATGGATCGGGCCACGTGATGTAAATAATGACATCATCTTTGTTGACAAACATTGCGAATTTCGTGGCCCGCGAAAATAATCCGTGATATATTATCTTTAAACTTATGATTTAGGCCTAGGCCTACGTACGCCCAGATTGGGGGTGTCACGCCTACCAATTACGATGTTATTGATCTACAGATATACTACTACTGACCTAACACCAAATTCATGTATTTGATGATTTTTTCGCATGATTTTTATGATTTTTTAGGTTGAAATGTGAGCTCGTGAAAACTCTGTTGTTGTCGTCGCTTAAGTTAATGCAGCAACCTGTTTCTGTCTCGGCCGCGTTGTAATCGTCGCTTCATACATTGCACTGATTCTGTCTCTGCCGCCTACACCAGCCTCGTTAAATTAGGCATTTTGCGAATCCGGTCCCCACCGGACGGGTTTTGCTGTGACGGGTCACATTTAATAGACAAACGAAAACGATATTTGAAAGATGATATCACAAGTTTATTGTGTCCATGGGGTTTACAGTCGGTTTGGGGAGGGAACGTATACAAATGACTTGTCAAACCTCACAAATGAAACATCTTCCTCCATCCTTTTATACAGGTTTTTCACCGACGTCACTACAATCACATGACTGCAAAGAAGTGACGCAAAATGACGGCATCATGTCGTCAAGTAAATGTGACGTCACGTGAAGAACCTCTATACAGGGTGATGAGGAAAAATGGTCCTAAACAATGGAAAAATTATACAACATGTAGTTTCTGCCTAATGTCCCATCAGCCAGGCTTGTAGGGACATAGTTTGGACACACACACACCAAAATGTAGCCGACACAGTAGTAATCCTGGGCAGGGCATGAGGTCCTGGGCAGGGCATGAGGGCATGAGGTCCTGCTGTTCCTGAAATCTGACACAGTTGGTAAATGCAAAAGGACAGTCTTGTGTACACCTTTGATCAATCTCAATCTATAGGTGGCGCCTTGTAATATAACGCGGCATCAATTCCAACCTCGTCAAAACAGAACATGTGAAGATTGACTGATTTTGATCAATTTGACGCCAGCATGATGGAATAGAGCCTTCGTTTTTGGCATCACTTGAGTTTTGAGATGGTCCCTGACAACAAAAGGACTCGACAGACATGTATAAATTTACAAAACATGACAAGGAAGGAATTTTCCAAAAAATATATAAATTACATTGTGATCCTACCTACATCAGTAGCACATTTTAAAATATTTCATTCTACCCCTAACAATGGGTTAAACATGGAGCTGACAAGTTACAAAGTTGACACCAAACCTGTTTGTACACATCACAAGATCTCCATGGAATCAGTGGGACTGTGGTTATTTGACAGAAGAGCCTACTGCACACTACAGTTTACTTGGTAGTACATAATACAGCTTTTACTTCAAGCAAACACACTCCCACTGACACAAGTAGAGCTACTGCACAACCGAACTTTAAAAGTGTATAAGACATCTTACATAAGGAACCATTGATATTCACATATCAAAAGCATTTACATGATAAATATTCATGAATCACAAATTTACATAATCATTAGCATGGTCCCAACAAATATACATATATCGGTAACTACAAATATGTACAGGGATGTTGTCTTTTGGATTAACACAGAGAGTTTGATGACAGGAAAACGTGACACTGGAATGAGTTCACACAACATCCTTTCCAACCTAGCCTAGTGGTTATCGCGTCAGCTTAGCAAGTGGCAGGTCCTGAGTAGCTTGAGATGGCCTCTTCCGTACTTACCAGGGCGAATAATGCTATGGCTTCAGCCCCGATGGAAAAATGTAATTCAAATTATCAAGTACCGGTATGTGTCACACCAAGATCCCAGTCATGTTCTGCCCTCTGGTGATAAGAGGTGGAATCTCCACTTGAGAATCTCTCCTAAGGATCAGTGGGGCAAAAGCCACCGACAGCGCCCTCTAAACTTTCTCATGGATGAGTGAGACAGGGAAGACATGATGAACTGCCAGGGAGAGGTACAACTATTTTTGGCAATGATGTGACAATGAAGTTATCATACTGAAATTATCACGATACAACACGTTGGTAAGACACTGAAACTGAGTCAGGAAATAATCAATTTGTTATAAACTGAGGCGTGGAATATTTATCTTGTACAAGAATACTGAGAGTATGAGCAAAAATATACAGAGGAGTAACAACGACCATCAAAATATAACATCACAGATCTGGTCTGAATGAGTCACATGACCGTTAGCCAATCAGTCCACAGCCTTAGATCTGGTCTCAGCAAGTCATATGACCATCAGCCAATCAGAATTCACAGACACAGATCTGGGCTGAATGAGTCACATGATCGTTAGCCAATCAGAGTTCACTTTGAAGACACAGTATCTGTTATATGAAGCTTTCTCGAGGTATTTGACGTCTTTCTCACCAGAAAATCGTATATAACACCGGCATAAGCTCCTGTGTCTGGCTGGCGATCCATTAAAAAGCTGTCTGCCTGGCGTCTGTGCAGTTCATGACTCAATCCTGTATTTTATGAAGCATTTAACTGCCTCTTCCACTCCCAGATGTTGGAAGTACCACATTTCTCCACTAAACATTAGAATCCCGCGGGGCATATTCCTGTTGTCCGTCTGGCTGTCCTTCCAGGAAATAAGTCTTCATTTCACCTTTTCCTTTCACCTTTATCACGCCGCGACATGTCAGTTTGTAACCTAGTGGTGCGAGAATGTTGTATAAATCTTCTGGGACCTGAAATGGAACACAAAATATGAATATGAAAGTGCTTTCAAATTGAGACTGCATTAGTGGTAGTATAAATCTTCTGGGACCTGAAATGGAACACAAAATATGAATATGAAAGTGCTTTCAAATTGAGACTGCATTAGTGGTTAGCACACAAAATTAAAGCCTGACATATTACCTGAATCTTATCGAGGTTCCCTGTGCTGTCCATCCTGCTGGCCACGTTGACCGTATTCCCCCAGATGTCGTACTGAGGCTTCCTAGCCCCAATGACGCCGGCCACGACGGGTCCCACATTCATACCAATCCTCATCTTGAAGTTATTAAAGGAATGCATGTTAACGTAAGCGATCTGTTTCCTAAGGGCGAAGGCGTAATCGACGATGGTCAAGACGTGACTCATGTCGGGTTTGTTATATTTTGGTGTCAAGCCAGAGGCCGCCATGTACGTGGAGCCGATTGTCTTGATCTTCTCAATGCCCGCAAAGTTTTCTTCCTCCATGATCTGAAAAGACAGAAGAGTCAGTAGGCTGCTCGTAGAATCAAGGAAGACAGAATGTGGGCACGAGGCAAGCCACTTTAGACAGTTTACCTACAGGTGCTAGAAACTCACAGATGTATCTGATGTTGAGTTGGTGCATCTATGACAATGAATACCTGCACAATGAATGAACTCTAAACGAGCTCCTCCAAGGTGGCTCAAACAGAGACAACTTTCACTTTGGATTGCTGCATTAAATTTGGTTGAGCACAGCAGGTACCACTTCAACAATCATTGCCATTGACACACACCCAAGCCAGGGGCCCAGCTGACCTCCTCAGTAACGTACCTCGTCAAAGTCAGCAATGATTTCATTCAGAAGCCTCAGACATTCGACGCCCTCATTATTCCCCTCAAGCTCCATGTAGAAGTCAGAAAAGTTTGGAATGGAAGCGAACATGACACAGACATTTTGATTGTCCTGGTAGTACAGATCCTGCAAGGAGAAAACATTTGTCTCGATGTTTAGGCCATCAGTTAGTATACTGGAAAACAGAACATGACACTGGAAGACTGGATGGCAGCACTGGACGACAACAGTTGAGACTAGGTGACACTGGAAGACAGGAAATGACAGTGGAGGACAGGAGGTGACACTGGAAGACAAAAGATGACACTGAAAGACAGAAGATGACACTGAAAGACAAAAGATGACACTGAAAGACAGAAGGCGACACTGGAAGACAGAAGGCGACACTGGAAGACAGAAGGCGACACTGAAAGACAGAAGATGACACTGGAAGACAGAAGTTGACACTGGAAGACAGAAGTTGACACTGGAAGACAGAAGGTGACATTTGACAACAGCAGATGACACTAGAAGACAGAAGGTGGCACTGGAAAGTGAGACTGGATGACAGAATGACACTGTAAGACAGGTGACACTGGACAACAGCAGGTGAGACTGGAAAACATAAGAAGATACTGGAACTCTGGACACTGGAGTATCCGGGTATCCCATCAAAGAAGCGTTTGACTCACCTCGTCTTTATTGGTCTGCGCCTTCAGGAAATGCTCAGCAACGTGAATCGGAAGAATGTTAGCCAGCAGACGCATGTTGTACGCCCGTAAACTCTCCATCTCTTCTTTTTCTTCTGTTGCCTAGAAACAAAAGAAAATTCATTGAACTTTCCTCTCCAAGCCTGCTAAACTGCTGTACAGAAGTGCGGGGGCCTGAATCTGGATGGTGGGACTTCAGAACAATCGTTCAATATTGAACTTTCATGAACAATCTTCGAAAGATCATCCAATGAAGTGAATGTCAACTTACAGCTTGAATGAAGCTGGGTAAGTCATTTGAGGTGGCTCAATGCCCCCTGCTTTCATCAAAACCCTCAGATATATCGCTACACTGGTCATTTACCTGTAGTTTCCAGAGGAAGTCTAATCTGGCTGTGGACTCGACTTGCTGTGCGTGAATGAAGAGTGCCACCGTCAGGAGAATCACCACAACAATCGTGATCCACTTTAGGGGAAGAGTTGACATAGGCGTGTTCAGGTCATGACTGGAAACACAAAAGGAAGGGTTGACATGGGCGTGTTCAGGTCATGACTGGAAACACAAAAGGAAGAGTTGACATGGGCGTGTTCAGGTCATGACTGGAAACACAAAAGGAAACATACAACAAGGCACCATGGCTTACTCTCCCATGCGACGGACATAAAGAGCTGGGAATGAAATCCCATATGGCCTGGGCTGGGTTGGAACCCAGGACCTGCTGCTTGCTGAGCGGACGTGATACCACTAGGTGATCAAGGTATCAGTACCGTAAGTCCAGGACGGAGGTTCCTGTTTTCCCTGCTACTTACTTGGCATTGACGTGGACTAGAAAATCCCGATTGTCAAACAGATTAACGTAAGGTATCTCGACGAGGATGAGGTACAGCAGGCTCATTGAGAGGAGGAGCATCAGTTTTAACATACTGCTGGTCTGGAGGTACACCGCACTTAACATCATGGCAAGAAGGACACAGAACGTAAAATACTGGAAAAGAGAATGGGAACGATTCTGTATCCTTTCTCATTCTGGGAAGTTATATGAGAACATCATGAGTAGAGTCTAAATGGCTCGTCTTGGATGGAAATGAACCTCCACTGATGCATGGTGTCGTCGCTGCACGTGGGACTTTCTTGTATGAGTTGGCTCTCTATGGACAGCTCACCCTTTGAAAGCTATGGGCAGTTGTTTGTGCCCTCTATGGACAACTCACCCTTTGAAAGCTATGGGCAGTCGTTTGTGTCATTGGTCTCAGCGTAAGTCGTACGGAAACCAACAATGGTGAATTGCCCATTGAGAGCCAACTTGCATGAGAAAAATCTCACAAGGAGGAGCGCCTTTACTATGTTCACATCATACTGCTCAGCAGAATAAGCATGTGACATCCAGCTCGGCCTAGGATATGGGAGAACTTCTAACGTAAAGAAACCTTCTAAAGAAGTAACCCGTAGAATAAATGATGTGACCATTTATTCTAATGCCAGTAAACACTAGATCTCAGCACCTACCTCAGGATAATGTGTAGTGGCAGTTTGATGGCAGGGTCCTACCTCGTCCCCGAGGGAAAGATTGGACCACTTGGCAGAGGAAATATTGACGTCATCGGCGCTGATACCATACTTGTCAGCGAGACATGATTTGATGTTTGTAACATTTAACAAAAGCTGGAAATGTAAATGAGGAAAATGAGTGATGAGTTTGAATTACATTTCACAGTACAGAGACCCATTCCAGCAAAAGTAGGCACTTGTCGACACTGAGGAAAGGGTTAACGGCCTTACAACACAATAGCTGAAATGTACGTCTCTGCAGGTTGACAATAGTAGTGGACAGCAGTGATAATAGTTGAGTAAAGTGATGACCAGTGTAAGTGATGATCACCTGTGACAAGCGCCTGCTTTTGATGGAGCATGTCACATGCTATGACTTCAGTGAGAGTTTGGATCAGAGAAGGACAGTGTCTACTTACCATGGCACAAAATGTGCATATAAAGACTAGAATGACAGATGAGGATGATATGAGCTGAGTAACGAGTCGGCTGACGGCGACACGGGTTGAGATGGCACGTAGTCCTTTTGGCATACACTGAAATAAACATGATGTGTATTCAGTACTGCTGTGGATTCTCTGCAGTTCATCTCAGGACCAAAGTGGTGTAGTGACTTGGTTCTATGACTGGCAAGCAGGAGGTCCCAGGGTCAGCCTCCAATGTCAATGAGGCGCTGCAATCAGCTCTGCCTCAGCTGCCCAATGTGTTAAAGGGGTATGTGACTGGTTAGTGCTGATCTTGAAATGCAGCAGGTTCCTCTCAGCAGCCATTGAGTGATTTGAAAGAACAGCACCATGGCCATGGACAATGGGAGACTCTTACTGCCGTTTAGAAACCATCTGTTAGCCATCCTCGACTGTCACAAAATTTGACATCACAGACGTAAGCCCTGGTCTCGTGTCATTATGGATGACGTTCGGCGTGCACTTCTGCTCTATGACGCCAAACATCGTGACGTTCTAGGATAGCTAACTGGTGCTGGCCTCTGACGGCAGTAGTCTCCCATACTAATAAGGTTTAGTTGAATACTTACGGGTAAATTCTCGGCCATGACTAGAAGCAGTAGGAACAGAAGGATAACAATACAAATAGGAAACACAGCCGCCATGAGGCTGGAGCTGAAATCAAGATGGGGACGAGGTTAGGCTTGTACGCCGTCAAACGAGAATTACCAAAGTGTCAATGTAGACAAGAGGGTATCATAGCCGTCTTCAAGTCATGAATCCTCGACGACTCTCCCTATCAGGCAGGCACAGTCCTGCTCAAAGTGGAGTCATATGAAGATCAGAAGATCCTTGATGAGCCAGGCACCGAACCTGATGGCCTACGTTATTTGGTCACATGACCAGGTCTACACAACGCCGACATTTTACTTACATTGGAAAAATGACAAACTGTACAATAAAAACAAGCACCAATACTGAGAGAGCACAAGCCATATGAGACGTAAACATGGCGTCCCGCACCATGGAATACTGAAATGGGAAAAAAAGATGGTTAGACTAGACCCCCTGGTGGCAGAACTAGGTACCACAGTGGCGATTATCAAGTCGAACAAGAAATTGACAGTATAACAAATGTAGATTGGGACGCTTGGACTGAAACAAACCTTTTTTTCCAAGTCTTGCTTACGAAAGGTCAGAAAGAACCCTTTACAATGCTCCGAACGTAAGCGGTCAATACTCCGTGCATCGATAGCACGCCCGAGGTATTCATTCACTTCATCTTCAGGGTCTTTGGCCTTGTTATCACCGTAACCAAGCCTGAAATATGATCAATGTTTGGATCAGTTCATTCAACATTTTTGAAGCACCCTTTACGATGGTTTAAAAAAAAAAAAAAACATGCGTCTTGTATAGCGCAGTATCCAGCCAATACTGGCCGCTCAAAGCGCTTGAAAGGCCTCACAGAAAAGAAAATGCTTCAACTGACCCTTGAAGGAATTGAGAGAGGTACAGTTCCTCACAGATGCGGGGAGTTGATTCCACAACTGAGGAGCTCCAACTGAGAAGGCTCTGCATCTGCATCTGCTCTACATCCTGTTCTCCCCTTGGAATGCTTATTAGACAACCACAGCATTATTGGCCCTGGTAGGCTGGAGGAAGCCATCTCAAGCTACTCATGTTCCTCACTTGGATGGGTCGTTTACTTGCCCTTGCAAAGACACAAGGTACAAGGTACCATGGCTTACTGTCCCATGCGATGGACATATTGCAGTAAGATGTATTCCTGCAGTTGTATCAGCACGTGCCACTAAATAGTATGAGATCAGATGATCTTGGCAGCAATTGTAGGCCTACCAAGGCAGCTCTCAGGACTGGCTGACTTACTTGCTATGGATGTTTTTCTGTGGATCATCCGTGTACCCCATCTTCCGTGCAATATTGCCATTGGTGAATGATCGGTCGATCGACATGCGACCTACACCCCTGCCCCCTGGTGTCTGAAGAGGGGACTTGGTCTCCTGTGGCAAAGAAGGTTGAGAATCAGTTAGCGATTTGTTGGGCGAAGACATCCTGGGGAAATCGTGGCATTAAGAAGACCTGATTTCATCAGGATGCTTGTAGCGACAAGTACCAACATTTCTGCGAAGCCACTCTCACATACCTTCATGATCCGTTGGGAATCGGCCCGGATCAGATACGTTTTACAGTTGTGTTCACTCAGGTACGTATTCCGGTCCGCTCCATTTCCATCATCGATCTCATAATCGTCACCGAGGAAACCGAGTGTGTCCTGTGTCACATGCACTCGACTGAAATTAAAATGTCACAGCATGTACTCGTGAGAAGATATGTTGTCGCGAAAAAGTTGAAATTTTCAGAAGTCGCTCATCGACTTGGTAGACATCTCCTCTAATCAAATCTGTGGCATTTCAAATTCATTCACCAGCTACCAGAGTAATGTTTTATACCTACCCAGGGATGCCTCCAGCTTCCATATTATTCGCCAGCGTGACGTCATTTGACCAGACGTCAAATTGCCACTTCCGTAACCCGAGGACGCCACAGTGTACGCGCCCGCTGTGGATACCGACCCTCATGTTGACGTCAACGTTCGTTACATCACGCACAAGTCTGAAAATAAACATGTTTTTTACCAGCAGGGGGCATCGTCAGACTAAATGTTATTGGACAGATCAAATAAGGTCCCTATGTGCTGATCAATCATCACAGCAGCCACGTTGATGATGTAATATTCTTGTTTTGATATCAAGTAAGGAGAAACTCAGGTCACCAGGGGTTCATACTGTGACAGTGGAAAGTAGCCTTTGTGCTCTCACCCAGGAAGGCAGGACTTTATCAACCTTTCATCAAGAACAAAATCCTGCACAAATGCCACGAATACGGACATAAAACTTACGCAATAGCATCAATCATGTCCAGCCCCATCTCGACACAGCAATGAGCGTGATCGGGCCGCGCTTCAGGCAGCCCGCTGACACAGTAGTAACAATCTCCGAGAATCTTGATTCGTAGGCAGTGGTTCTCCTGAGAAACAATGAAGTTATTAATGAAAAACCTTAAAAATTATCCTTTAATTAGGTTCATTAATAGGATTATTTATGCATATTTCAACTTGCTCCAAATGAGCTAAAATTTTTTTGTGACATCCTTGAAGGGTCCCGCATATAATGGCATGCATATGCATACTTAATTCGCTCATGCATATATAATGAGCAATTTTCAACATGTATGAGCCAAATAGCTAACTCAACTGCCTAGAGTCCCTTTGAATGTGGGGCTGCCCTCATTCTCCTGAACCAAGTAATAAATTCCCTGCCTCTTCTTTCCACTTAGTGGAGTAGTGCAGTGCAACAGCTGGCAGGACTGTAACCCAAAGGTTGGAGGTTCAATCCCTGCAGAGTCCCTTCCTTTTTATCAGTTGTTTTTTTCCTTTTTCCCCCTTTTTTCTTTTCCTTGTTTTCCTTTCTCGGATAACTATTGTGACTTTTGGAAATTTCTACATAGATCAACTGGTTAATTAATCTCTTCTTAGTGCTGAAATGTAAGATATGATACTGGTACTCACCATATTTGCACATGTTGTTCTGTCAGCCTTCTGTGAAAGATCCTCATTGTGATTCAGCAAAGTCATCATATCATGATATGACACTGCCTCCAAGTCCATGATGCATCCATCACCCTGCTATCCACCAGTCACTCATCAGTGACATGACACCATAGGCCTCTTCAAATAACGTGTTGTAGGACTTTATCAGTCATTATTGTTGTGGTATTCATCTGCAATAAACAACAAATTAGAACTAATAGGAGATCAATCAGAAATTACCCACCCTCTTACAAGTGTTAAGCCTGCAGCACACGTGACCACTTTCGTTGCTTATACAGGCAATTTTCGTGGTCGCCACGAAAATGGTCAAGTGTGCTGTGGCCGGCAACGACCACTCACCACGGAAATTCTGTGGCATGTTGGAACAACTGCATTATCCCTCACATTGTCACACTTAGCGAATGCTTAGGGTTAGGCAGCCTGTTCACTCAACGGAATAAGCAGGTGCTGTGGTGGATATCCTTCCGCAGTGTGGGGGATAATGCAGGTGCGCCGGCATGTTGACATAGTTCCCTAGCCCCAGGTGTATTGATCTGCTGTGGTGGGTCCAGCTCATCTTACAAACAACTGGGGCCCGACGTCTTCCTCAGCTACGAATTGGGATCACATCAAAACAACTGGAGATCATGATTTATTTGCGGATATAGCCGCCCATATAGGCCTATCACATGGTCATGCTGGTGTGGTTGACACGCGATTTACGAAATCTTCCAGACATCGTCGGAGGGATGTGCAGTGAATATATATAACTATAAGGCAAACATTCTGTAGAGGGCAGCACCTGTAAACGCAGCTACGGACAGCGGGTATAGGGTCAGGGTGGGTAGGGGGGTAGGGTTAGATTATCCCCCCCCCCGGAGGGGGGGGTTAGGTTAGGGTTCAGTTAGGTTAGGGTTCAGCTAGGTTAGGGTTCAGTTAGGTTAGGATTCAGTTAGGTTAGGGTTCAGTTAGGGTTAGGGTTCAGTTTTAGGGCTGCTATTAGGGGGTAGGGGATGACGCAGGCGATCCGTGTTCGATACCCGCCGGAGGCTATCGCATTTTTCACGCGTCTATTCTCTTTGTATTCTTTTTGCTGAAATTTTCTAAGTCCATTTGCCCGTGCACATCCCTCCGACGATGTTTGGAAGATTTACCCATTCGCGGTTGACACTTGTTGACAGAAAACTTATGATTTAGGCCTAGGCCTACGTACGCCCAGATTGGGGGTGTCACGCCTACCAATTACGATGTTATTGATCTACAGATATACTACTACTGACCTAACACCAAATTCATGTATTTGATGATTTTTTCGCATGATTTTTATGATTTTTTAGGTCATGTAGGTTGAAATGTGAGCACGTGAAAATTCTGTTGTTGTCGTCGCTAAAGTTATGCAGCAATGCCTGTTTCTGTCTCGGCCGCGTCGTCGCTTCATACATTGCACTGATTCTGTCTCTGCCGCCTACACCAGCCTCGTGAAATTAGGCATTTTGCGAATCCGGTCCCCACGGGTTTTGCTGTGACGGGTCACATTTAATAGACAAACGAAAACGATATTTGAAAGATGATATCACAAGTTTATTGTGTCCATGGGGTTTACAGTCGGTTTGGGGAGGGAACGTA
>NMRB01000191.1:516445-530989 GCA_002633025.1 Notospermus geniculatus | reverse complement strand
TGCAGTTCATGACTCAATCCTGTATTTTATGAAGCATTTAACTGCCTCTTCCACTCCCAGATGTTGGAAGTACCAGATTTCTCCACTAAACATTAGAATCCCGCGGGGCATATTCCTGTTGTCCGTCTGGCTGTCCTTCCAGGAAATAAGTCTTCATTTCACCTTTTCCTTTCACCTTTATCACGCCGCGACATGTCAGTTTGTAACCTAGTGGTGCGAGAATGTTGTATAAATCTTCTGGGACCTGAAATGGAACACAAAATATGAATATGAAAGTGCTTTCAAATTGAGACTGCATTAGTGGTTAGTACAAAATTAAAGCCTGACATATTACCTGAATCTTATCGAGGTTCCCTGTGCTGTCCATCCTGCTCGCCACGTTGACCGTATTCCCCCAGATGTCGTACTGAGGCTTCCTAGCCCCAATGACGCCGGCCACGACGGGTCCCACATTCATACCAATCCTCATCTTGAAGTTATTAAAGGAATGCATGTTAACGTAAGCGATCTGTTTCCTAAGGGCAAAGGCGTAATCGACGATGGTCAAGACGTGACTCATGTCGGGTTTGTTATATTTTGGTGTCAAGCCAGAGGCCGCCATGTACGTGGAGCCGATCGTCTTGATCTTCTCAATGCCTGCAAAGTTTTCTTCCTCCATGATCTGAAAAGACAGAAGAGTCAGTAGGCTGCTCGTAGAATCAAGGAAGACAGAATGTGGGCACGAGGCAAGCCACTTTAGACAGTTTACCTGCAGGTGCTAGTTTACCTACAGGTGCTAGAAACTCACAGATGTATCTGATGTTGAGTTGGTGCATCTATGACAACGAATACCTGCACAATGAATGAACTCTAAACCAGCTCCTCCAAGTTCGCTCAATCAGAGACAACTTTCACTTTGGATTGCTGCATTAAATTTGGTTGAGCACAGCAGGTACCACTTCAACAATCATTGCCATTGACACACACCCAAGCCAGGTGCCCAGCTGACCTCCTCAGTAACGTACCTCGTCAAAGTCAGCGATTATTTCATTCAGAAGCCTCAGACATTCGACGCCCTCATTATTCCCCTCGAGCTCCATGTAGAAGTCAGAAAAGTTTGGAATGGAAGCGAACATGACACAGACATTTTGATTGTCCTGGTAGTACAGATCCTGCAAGGAGAAAACATTTGTCTCGATGTTTAGGCCATCAGTTAGTACACTGGAAAACAGAACATGACACTGGAAGACAGAAGGCAGCAATGGATGACAACAGTTGAGACTAGGTGACACTGGAAGACAGGAAGTGACAGTGGAGGACAGGAGGTGACACTGGAAGACAGAAGATGACACTGGAAGACAGAAGATGACACTGAAAGACAGAAGATGACACTGAAAGACAGACGGCGACACTGAAAGACAGAAGATGACACTGAAAGACAGAAGTTGACACTGGAAGACAGAAGATGACACTGAAAGACAGAAGATGACACTGAAAGACAGAAGATGACACTGAAAGACAGAAGATGACACTGAAAGACAGAAGGCGACACTGGAAGACAGAAGGCGACACTGAAAGACAGAAGGCGACACTGAAAGACAGAAGATGACACTGGAAGACAGAATTTGACACTGGAAGACAGAAGTTGACACTGGAAGACAGAAGGTGACATTTGACAACAGCAGATGACACTAGAAGACAGAAGGTGGCACTGGAAAGTGAGACTGGATGACAGAATGACACTGTAAGACAGGTGACACTGGACAACAGCAGGTGAGACTGGAAAACATAAGAAGATACTGGAACTCTGGACACTGGAGTATCCGGGTATCCCATCAAAGAAGCGTTTGACTCACCTCGTCTTTATTGGTCTGCGCCTTCAGGAAATGCTCAGCAACGTGAATCGGAAGAATGTTAGCCAGCAGACGCATGTTGTACGCCCGTAAACTCTCCATCTCTTCTTTTTCTTCTGTTGCCTAGAAACAAAAGAAAATTCATTGAACTTTCCTCTCCAAGCCTGCTAAACTGCTGTACAGAAGTGCGGGGGCCTGAATCTGGATGGTGGGACTTCAGACCAATCGTTCAATATTGAACTTTCATGAACAATCTTTGAAAGATCATCCAATGAAGTGAATGCCAACTTACAGCTTGAATGAAGCTGGGTAAGTCATTTGAGGTGGCTCAATGCCCCCTGCTTTCATCAAAACACTCAGATATATCGCTACACTGGTCATTTACCTGTAGTTTCCAGAGGAAGTCTAATCTGGCCGTGGACTCGACTTGCTGTGCGTGAATGAAGAGTGCCACCGTCAGGAGAATCACTACAACGATCGTGATCCACTTAAGGGGAAGAGTTGACATGGGCGTGTTCAGGTCATGACTGGAAACACAAAAGGAAACATACAACAAGGCACCATGGCTTACTCTCCCATGCGACGGACATAAAGAGCTGGGAATGAAATCCCATATGGCCTGGGCTGGGTTGGAACCCAGGACCTGCTGCTTGCTGAGCGGACGTGATACCACTAGGCGATCAAGGTATCAGTAAGTCCAGGACGGAGGTTCCTGTTTTCCCTGCTACTTACTTGGCGTTGACGCGGACTAGAAAATCCCGATTATCAAACAGATTAACGTAAGGAATCTCGACGAGGATGAGGTACAGCAGGCTCATTGAGAGGAGGAGCATCAGTTTTAACATACTGCTGGTCTGGAGGTACACCGCACTTAACATCATGGCAAGAAGGACACAGAACGTAAAATACTGGAAAAGAGAATGGGAACGATTGTGTATCCTTTTTCATTCTGGGAAGTTGTATGAGAACATCATGAGTAGAGTCTAAGGGCCATATTCTAGAAGCTTCCTTAACTCCAAGTTTTACCTTTAGCTATTGTTTGCAGGGCAGAATACAAAAGCTTAAAGTGGACCTTAGAGATAAGGAGGCTTCTAGAATATGGGCCTAAATGGCTCGTCTTGGATGGAAACGAACCTCCACTGATGCATGGTGTCGTCGCTGCACGTGGGACTTTCTTGTATGTGTTGGCTCTCTATGGACAGCTCACCCTTTGAAAGCTATGGGCAGTTGTTTGTGCCATTGGTCTTAGCGTAAGTCGCAAGGAACCAACAGAGGTGAATTGCCCATTGAGAGCCAACTCGCATGAGCCAACTCTCACAAGGAGGAGCGCCTTTACTATGTTCACGTCATACTGCTCAGCAGAATAAGCATGTGACATCCAGCTAGGCCTACTATATGGGAGAACTTCTAACGTAAAGAAACCTTCTAAAGAGGTAACCCGTAGAATAAGAGATGTGACCATTTATTCTAATGCCATTAAACACTAGATGTCAGCACCTACCTCAGGATAATGTGTAGTGGCAGTTTGATGGCAGGGTCCTACCTCGTCCCCGAGGGAAAGATTGGACCACTTGGCGGAGGAAATATTGACGTCATCGGCGCTGATACCATACTTGTCAGCGAGACATGATTTGATGTTTGTAACATTTAACAAAAGCTGGAAATGAAAATGAGGAAAATGAGTGATGAGTTTGAATTACATTTCACAGTACAGAGACCCATTCCAGCAAAAGTAGGCACTTGTCGACACTGAAGAAAGGGTTAACGGCCTTACAACACAATAGCTGAAATGTACGTCTCTGCAGGTTGACAAAAGTAGTGGACAGGAGTGATAATAGGGAGGTTTCGCAAGCGCCCGGTTAGGCCATACGACGACGTTTATCTATTGTTTGGGTATACCCACACAATAGATAAACGTTGTCGTAGGGCCTAACCGGGCGCTTGCAAAACTTCCCTAATAGCTGAGTAAACTGATGACCAATGATGATCACCTGTGACAAGCGCCTGCTCTTACTGGAACGGGTCACATATGATGACTCAGGTGAGAGTTTGGATCAGAGAAGGACGGTGTCTACTTACCATGGCACAAAATGTGCATATAAAGACTAGAATGACAGATGAGGATGATATGAGCTGAGTAACGAGTCGGCTGACGGCGACACGGGTTGAGATGGCACGTAGTCCTTTTGGCATACACTGAAATAAACATGATGTGTATTCAGTACTGCTGTGGATTCTCTGCAGTCCATCTCAGGACCAAAGTGGTGTAGTGACTTGGTTCTAGCAAGCAGGAGGTCCCAGGTACAGCCTCCAGTGTCAATGAGGCGCTGCAATCAGCTCTGCCTCAGCTGCCCAATGTGTTAAAGGAGTATGTGACTGGTTAGTGCTGATCTTGAAATGCAGCAGGTTCCTCTCAGAAGCCATTGAGTGATTTGAAAGAACAGCACCATGCCATGGACAATGGGAGACTCTTACTGCCGTTTAGAAACCATCTGTTAGCCGTCCTCGACTGTCACAAAATTTGACATCACAGACGTAAGCCCTGGCCTCGTGTCATTATGGATGACGTTCGGCGTGCACTTCTGCTCTATGACGCCAAACATCGTGACGCTCTAGGATAGCTAACTGGTGGTGGCCTCTGACGGCAGTAGTCTCCCATACTAGAGAGGTTTAGTTGAATACTTACGGGTAAATTCTCGGCCATGACTAGAAGCAGTAGGAACAGAAGGATAACAATACAAATAGGAAACACAGCCGCCATGAGGCTGGAACTGAAATCAAGATGGGGACGAGGTTAGGCTTGTACGCCGTCGAACGAGAATTACCAAAGTGTCAATGTAGACAAGAGGGTATCATAGCCATCTTCAAGTCATGAATCCTCGACGACTCTCCCTATCAGGCAGGCACAGTCCTGCTCAAAGTGGAGTCATATGAAGATCAGAAGATCCTTGATGAGCCAGGCACCGAACCTGATGGCCTACGTTATTTGGTCACATGACCAGGTCTACACAACGCCGACGTTTTACTTACATTGGAAAAATGACAAACTGTACAATAAAAACAAGCACCAATACTGAGAGAGCACAAGCCATATGAGACGTAAACATGGCGTCCCGCACCATGGAATACTGAAATGGGAAAAAAGATGGTTAGACTAGGCCCCCTGGTGGCAGAACTAGGTACCACAGTGGCGATTATCAAGTCGAACAAGAAATTGACAGTATAACAAATGTAGATTGGGACGCTTGGACTGAAACAAACCTTTTTTTCCAAGTCTTGCTTACGAAAGGTCAGAAAGAACCCCTTACAATGCTCCGAACGTAAGCGGTCAATACTCCGTGCATCGATGGCACGCCCGAGGTATTCATTCACTTCATCTTCAGGGTCTTTGGCCTTGTTATCACCGTAACCAAGCCTGAAATATGATCAACGTTTGGATCAGTTCATTCAACATTTCTGAAGCACCCTTTACAATGGTTTTACATCCTGTTCTCCCCTTCGAATGCTTATTAGACAATCATACTTCACAGCATTATTGGCCCTAGTAAGGCTGGAGGAAGCCATCTCAAGCTACTCATGTTCCTCACTTGGATGGGCTCCTTTACTTGTGCTTGCAAAGGCACAAGGTACAAGGGACCAGGGCTTACTGTCCCATGCGATGGACGTATTGCAGTAAGATGTATTCCTGCAGTTGTATCAGCAGGTGCCACTAAATAGTATGAGATCTGATGATCTTGGCAGCCATTCTAGGCCTAACAAGGCAGCTCTCAGAACTGGCTGACTTACTTGCTGTGGATGTTTTTCTGTGGATCATCCGTGTACCCCATCTTCCGTGCAATATTACCGTTGGTGAATGATCGGTCGATCGACATGCGGCCTACACCCCTGCCCCCTGGTGTCTGAAGAGGGGACTTGGTCTCCTGTGGCAAAGAAGGTTGAGAATCAGTTAGCGATTTGTTGGGCGAAGACATCCTGGGGAAATCATGGCATTAAGAAGTCCTGATTTCCTCCGAATGCTTGTAGCGACAAGTAACAACATTTCCACGAAGCCACTCTCACATACCTTCATGATCCGTTGGGAGTCGGCCCGGATCAGATACGTTTTACAGTTGTGTTCACTCAGGTACGTATTCCGGTCCGCTCCATTTCCATCATCGATCTCATAATCGTCACCGAGGAAACCAAGCGTGTCCTGTGTCACATGCACTCGACTGAAATTAAAATATGTCACAGCATGTACTTGTGAAAAGATACGTTGTTGTGAAAAAGTTGAAATTTTCAGAAGTCGCTCATCGACCTGGTAGACATCCCCGCATTTCAAATTCATTCGCCAGCTACCAGAGTAATGTTTTATACCTACCCAGGGATGCCTCCAGCTTCCATATTATTCGCCAGTGTGACGTCATTTGACCAGACGTCAAATTGCCACTTCCGTAACCCGAGGACGCCACAGTGTACGCGCCCGCTGTGGATACCGACCCTCATGTTGACGTCAACGTTCGTTACATCACGCACAAGTCTGAAAATAAATGTGTTTTTACCAGCAGGGGGCGTCGTCGGACTAAATGTCATTGAGACTGATCAAATAAGGTCCCTATGTGCTGATCAATCATCACAGCAGCCACGTTGATGATGTAATATTCTTGTTTTGATATCAAGTAGGGAGAAACTCAGGTCACCAGGGGTTCATAGTGGTACAGTGGAAAGTAGCCTTTGTACTCTCACCCAGGAAGGCGGGACTTTATCAACCTTTCGTCAAGAACAAAATCCTGCACAAATGCCACGAATACGGACATAAAACTTACGCAATAGCATCAATCATGTCCAGCCCCATCTCGACACAACAATGAGCGTGATCGGGCCGCGCTTCAGGCAGCCCGCTGACACAGTAGTAACAATCTCCGAGAATCTTGATTCGTAGGCAGTGGTTCTCCTGCGCGAGGCGGTCAAATCTTGCAAAGAGTTCATTGAGAAGTTGGACCAGTTCTTGAGCGGTGCATTGGGAGGAGAGCGAGGTGAACCCACAGATGTCAGCAAACAGGATACTGAAAGACATCATAGAAAAGACAAGAGATAGATATTATATCGGAAAGTCGTCTCCGAATATTTCGCAAATTTTCAACCCCAATCGGGGTCTTCCTCAGGCGCTATGTAGAAGAGATCCCAGATAACTTTTGAGTTGATCATTGTGACTTTTTGAACCCCCCCCCATAACTTTTCATGCAACAAGAAGTGGACTTGATGCTGCTGCCCCCTATCAAGTACATCACTGGGTGAAAACACAAACTACAACAGCCAAATGATAAACTGCTCCTTTATTCATGTTCCTGGCCGTGAGATCAGGATGTTAGCATGGTAATATTTGGTGTACACGTCCCCATGGCAACCATATATACAGACCAAATATTCCAATTGACACAGGTATAACGAGTCGGTGTAAATGTATTTGAACAAGAAAACAGGAATTTGAACATTTGTATAATTATCACTTCTGATATGACAGCCAAATGTTAGAGGATAGCATGGATTTGATCCCGGTTACATGTATGTGTGTATGGTAACATAAAGAGATGGTCAATAACTACAACACAACTCATACCATCACAATAACCCTTCATTCCTACAAGATTTTTCTGCGTTCGTTTTCAGCAAAACATGCTTGACAAGTTCTATTGATCCTCACACCAACTCAACAGTCAGGGTGGTTTCCATCCAAAAACATCCAGATGCAGAACACGGTTCCACACAGCGTAATGAAATCACCATCCTCCCACATCAGTTTACTCTACTATTATCACTGCTGTCCGCTACTATTGTCAACCTGCAGAGACGTACATTTCAGCTATCATGTTGTAAGGCCTTTAAACCTTTCCTCGGTTGCGACACGCGCCTACTTTTGCTGAAGCGGGTCACATTTGGTAACTTGAGTATGCATGGACAGTTGTGACAACAGCGTCTTCCGGTTCAGAACCAACTTGAGTACGAAACGAACTCAGACACTAAGATTAACTCCTCGCTAACCGCATCCACCCCTCAGCCGTCCTTTATGAATATTTGATGGCGTACGACCACCTCATTGCCAAGTTTGCCGTTCCTTCCTGTTCCTAATCAATCCATATTTACTTGTCACACAGGGGATCAATCATTATCGTTGAATTGGCGTGGACAATCGACAAATTTGGCCATTCCAGAAATTTGTATTCATGAATTCATGATTAGTCTTGTGGTTTATCAAATATTTAGCTCTAGGCCGTTGGTAATGGTCACTGCGGCACAAGGACTGAGGGGTGGACAAAGACAAGATTTCATCTGCCATTTGTCTGGGGCAGACGACACTTGGCCTGAGCAGACGACATTTGGCCTGAGCAGATGACACTTGGCCTAAGCAGACGACACTTGGCCTGAGCAGACGACACTTGGCCTGAGCAGACGACACTTGGCCTAAGCAGACGACACTTGGCCTAAGCAGACGACACTTGGCCTAAGCAGACGACACTTGGCCTAAGCAGACGACACTTGGGCTGAGCAGATGAACTTGGCCTCAGCAGAGGACATTCGGCCTTAGCAGACGACACTGATCAGAGCAGACGACTTGGTCCAAGATGGCACTTGGCCTGAGCAGAGTACTTTCTGCTGGAGCAGGTATCGCACACAAAACTTTTCTTGAGTTGATCGGTCACTCTTGCTTTAACCCATCCTCACACCCAGGGTCTTCACAACTGCTCCTCTCCCATCCTCGCCCCCAGGGTCTTCACGACTGCTCCTCTCCCATCCTCACACTAAGGGTCTTCACGACTGCTCCTCTCCCATCCTCGCCCCCAGGGTCTTCACGACCACTCCCCTCCCATCCTCACACCTAGGGTCTTCACGACTGCTCCTCTCTCATCCTCGCACCCAGGGTCTTCATGACCACTCCCCTCCCATCCTCACACCCAGGGTCTTCACAACCACTCCCCTCCCATCCTCGCCCCAGGGTCTTCATGACTGCTCCTCTCCCATCCTCACACCAAGGGTCTTCACGACTGCTCCCATCCGCACACTTGTTTCATTAATGGAGGGTAAGACTGTGAATGACCTGAGATTCTCAGGATGGCCATGGCCGGTGCAACTGACTCTCAGCTGCAGCATCAGGTGTGCTGAATTTACTTGCAACAGCCGCCGCTGTGATTAAATCCATAAATAAGACTAGAAATGAACAAATAACAATACATGAATGACTGATACGCCCCCTGGGGGCAAATTACGGAACAGATGGTACACTTCACATGAATGTTCATTTTATCGCAAACTTTCTTCAAGCTAAATAAGGAATTCTTTATAATGGAGCAGCTTTGCCGTCGGGTCATCATCGACAAGAGAACGACCGTGAAAAGGTCCTCGGGCAGAATAGCAATTTGAAAGCTTGTCAATTTTGCATGCGATAAAGTGATTTTATCGTCGAGAAATTGATTGAGTCGCATCAAGGCAGGAGAAAATTGGGTTATTTCAAGTTGAATGAGAGGTTTGGGGGAAAAATTCGGGGAGAGAAACTCTGATGTTGACACCTCGGAATTAAAATGTTGTATCAAGAGACGGGAGCTGAAGTTAGCATTATGGTTCATTCCCTGGATAAGGACCAGGGTTTGCGTTGCGTCACTAGATAAGGTCCAAGTCTGCGTCACCGGATAAGGACCAGGGTCTGCGTTGCGTCGCTAGATAAGGTCCAAGTCTGCATCCCGTCGTCGGATAAGGACCAGGGTCTACGACGCGTCGCTAGATACATGTAAGGTCCCAAGTCTGCGTCCCGTCGCCGGATAAGGACCAAGGTCTGCGTCCCCTCGCTGGATAAGGACCAGGGTCTGGGACGTGCCGCCACACAAGGTTCAGGGTATGGGATGCGTCGCCGCATAAGGCCCAGGGTCTATGGTGCGTCGCTGGACCAAGGTCGAGGGCTGCGTGGCGTTGCTGGATAAGGCCCAGGGTCTGTGTCGCGTCGCTGGGTAAGGTCCAGGTTTTCAGCTGCATCACTACACAAGGTCTTGGGTCTGCAACGTGTCGCTGGACCCAGGTTGAAGGTCTGCATCGCATCGCTGGACCAAGGTCCAGGTCTGTATTGTGTCGTTGCATAAGATCCCAGCTCTGCGCCGTGTCGCCACATACGGTCCAGTATCTGGCGCGAGTTGCTGGATAAGGCAGGGTCTGCTGTGAGTCACTGGATCCTGCTCAGAATGGTGGACACTCTCCTTCTCTAGCTAGCGGAGCGCCATGGGTCTGACCATGGCGGAGATTGAAACCATTCAACAGTAATGTGGCTCGGTTGGCATTTTATGAAATATTCATCACCAAATGTGTCACTGTTGATGAAAAAACAGGTGAATGAACACATAAAGCATCGAGATTCATCACAATAGGCCTATATCTCATTTCCTGACCTTGGTTGAAATCAATCGTCCACATTACAATATCTTATCGATGGTTTGCTGGCCGGATGTTGTTGTCATGGTCATCTTGCCAAGAGGGTCCACGAAAGATAACATATCTAAGTAAGGCATCTAAAGTATGATACAGAACTCTCGCCTTGAATATTACAGGCTCAACACAACCACGAGCAGGTGATACGGTTCTTGTGGTATTTCTCCAAATCGGTGGTAAAAACTGATGAATTTTTGAAGAAATGTTGTTCATTAGCAACAAACAGCCCAGAAACTAACAAATATACTGATTCTTTGAGAGCAGAATTCTAGTATATGACATGACCATGGTGTCGCAGACCACACCAGGAATCCAACCCGGATCTCCCGTGTGCAAGGCGAGCATTCTTACATCGAGCCAAAGGTCCGGACATTCGGCTCAAGGGCCTAACACCTCCTAAATCTACAACAACACTTTAAAATAGACTCTATTCCTCTAAAAGAGCGCAGCACCTGACGGGGTCAGCGTCATGACGTCCCGCACGTCATTTCTGAACGCAAGACGTGACTCGAAAAAAAATCCGGTTGTTTCAGCGATCATGACGTCGTGAAACAATCAGATTTTTTTTCGTCTCGCCTCAAAACATCATGAATGACGTGCGGGACGTCTTGGACGCTGTCCCGTCAGGTGCTGCACTCTTTTAGAGGAATATCCTGTATTCACTGCATGACATCATAATGATGCAAAATATGTTGTGATGTACATGTAGTTAATGTGTAAATAAGATACCTCAAAACAATGACCAGTGTGCAAGGGCAGACTGGTTTCCTGTCCTTAAACATCTTCACAAGAATCCTACATACAACAAGCTGATAAAAATATGATCAAACAAAGTAAATTCTTTCTAAAATTGTATTATTCTTTTTGTATTCATTTTGAATAAAATGCTTCATCTCCATCGACCTTGACGGGTTAACCGTACACTAAGTTGTTCCCTTTGATTCACCGCCAATTTTCAAACCCTGATCAAGTCGTAATGTCCGTACGCGATACCCGAGGCCAACGACACTTTGTTCAGCGTAAAATCAATGCCAAAGAATGATGGGATACCAATTGGCCTTGGAGCAACATATTATCTTCGTGGACTCGGTGACTTCTCTTCTGCGGTATGCTCTGCGTGTACAGGTGGTGAATAGTTTCCAACTGATATCTGTATTTTAGCAAATTCATATGTCAAGGGAGGTGTGTGGAGATGGGAGAGTTTATTGCCGTCAGAGACCACACTAGTTAGCGGTCCTAGGACTTCATGGAATTTGACGTCACAGAGAAGAAATGCACATAACGACATCATCCATAATGACGTGAAGGCCATGGCTTACGTCTGTGACGTCAAATTTTGTGACGTTCAAGGATTGCTAACAGGCGGCCTCCAACAGCAGTAATGTCTCCCACTGCAGGCAAAATTGTCTTCATACATTCCTGTATTTGGGAGGAATTACCTTGTTGGGTAGAGTCCTAAAGTGCAGGATATGTAGATACTGACCTGACAAACGTGATGAGTTCTGTTCGGAGTGGTCCCAGAAGCTATAAATGACCATTTCATTTCCTTCATTGTCACAAAGACACGACAGCAATCACTGCTACTGGTCACAGCGCAGACAGCTGCAGTTTTGGTGCAGGTGCTTGTTTTATGAAGACAGCGCTACTCCATGTGAGAGTTTGCTCACCTGAGTTGGCTCTCAATGGGCAATTCACTTCTGTTTCTTTCTTTATGACTTGTGCCATGACCGATATCAATGAATGCCCATAGTTTTCCATGGCTGAGTTGCCAACAGAGACCCACCTCGCACAAGACAACTCCTGCCTTCAGTTCAGTTTTCGGTTTGGAATCCACGGCACCCTCCATGGGAGAGTTTTCATGCCTGAGTTAGCTCTCAATGGGCAATTCACTTCTGTTGGTTTCCCCAACAACACTGACGACTGCCCAGTTTTCTATCGGTGAATTGCCCATAGAGAGACAACTTGCACAAGAAAACTCCAACGTGAAATTTTGGTTAGGAATCCAGGGTCATGACTGTGTTTAGCATAATCAACCAGAAAACTGCCAAGAAACGTGAAAGACCAAAGACGACTGGTGAAGACACCATGAACCCAAGGTAACGTGGCGAACTTCTCACTGGCAAAAAATCATTACTGTCACCGACACGATCCTGTACTCCCACCGGCGACGAGCTAATTGAGTAAGTTCGTGTTCTAAGAAATCTTACCATAACACCAGATGCGTCATGAAGATGTAAATGGTGTGACTACTGCCTCCAGGGGGCGCTGTAGCTCCTAAACATGTTGGTAATGACAGACTCTTGAATTAACTCCAAAATACACCAAGAGGTTGACTCTTGAAGTTGTACAAAGAAATAAAGAGCCCTCAGCTGCCGCTCCCTACATCACCACATGAACGTGATGAAGTTACTCATTCAGCGCTACAATCTGAGCATTTCCAACCAGTACCCATACACCTGGGTGGAGAGAGGCCAGTAAGGCAAAGAGACTTGCCCTAAGTCTCAAGCTGCAGTGGGATTTGAATCCGGGACTCTTTGACCATTAATCAGAGACACATACCACTACACCACCGTGGCTCCTCCATCATGTTCAAATCAAGCCACAAAAAATCCGCCGCTAATTAAAGACCATGTTATTTAAGTGAAGATATCAATCTAATCTTGTCGGTAGATTCTCCAATACTGCTCTAATTAGGGTATTCTGCCGTCTTTCTGTGAGGAGAGGGCTGCTGATGCTGGGATCAGGTGGGAAGTTGATCTTACAAGGGCCTCATTAAAACAGCACATAGTGTGATGTCATGGTAATTGGACCTCCATGTTTTTATCCTTTTTTATTTGTCTGAGGATCAACCTTCTTCACTGATGTAACAACAGTCACGTGACTGCAAAGAATCGGACATGTTGGCCGTCAAATGGTACACATTGAATAATCTCCCCCACATCAAATTCACTGAGTAAACAAAAGAATTGACCACGTGACTCCCAACAGCCAATCAGCAGTATTCCGCTTGACAGAGGGGAGTTCTGCACACATATCATTATTCCAAAGGCAATGGCCCTGGTCTCCTTTCTCACGATTTTTAGGCTAAAATCTCTGCGAGGAGTCACATATTCAACCTCGGGCTCAAGAGTGGACAAGTAAATACCTGTATGATAGGTTTGTGTAACCAATGTGACCTTTATCTGGGGCCGAGGTTGAGGAATCCATGGAAAGCACATATAGCGTGGATTGAGGAGAAAACGCAGAAATCACAGGAGGAAGACCCCGGGAAGTTCGCCACAGGATTCATGGCATAATTTAACACTATAATGCGCCCTCTTTTTCTTCTGATCCTTGTCATCGAGTTCTGAAGTCATCTTAAGTGGTTTTGATGACGTCTTTTCAAACGTTAAGTGAGAAAGTAGCGTGACGCTGGAACGCAGTCAAGTAGAGAAAGGATGGCTAAGTTACTATGGTGTAATATCACCTCAGATCAGCCACTTTAATGGAGATAAGAAAGAGATGCGGACGTGTACGGGATGGAGGTGTACAGTTACCTTTAGAGTCAACGACAGCAAGGTTGCTGACGCTGCTGTCAGAATCTTTGATGTTCAAGAGTGAGCAATCGATTTCTCAGTTCTGTTTGTTCTACAAGGATGCCATTGAAATAATGCTTCAAGGATGGAGGGGCGCAGGAGATGCCTGAAATTGCCGTTCAAAGAACCCAGCATCTTGTCCTGACAAGCGTTCCAATCACACCTACTCTCGCTAAATCCAGACAGAGCCTGGTCGAAGCGAAGGCATCCTGAGAATCTCACATCATTTACGGTCGTACCCTCCCTAACCAAGTGCGAGAAGAGCAGCCAGTTGTGAAGACTCTGGGTGCGAGGATGGGTCAAAGGGTGAGTGACTGTAGGCCTTGGTATGTCAAGGTGAGAACCCGCCTCCTTACATTGAGTTCATCCAACTGCTGACAAGTGTTTCGCTCAGTGCAGTTGAAGGGTGACGTGACCGTAGGCCTTGAAACATCAAGGTGAGAACCCGCCATCTGACATTGAGTTCATCCAAAATCTGATATATTATTCAATTTACCAAACAAGTGGCACTCTTGAAGCTGAGGAGGTCCTTTCATGTTTGAGAGCAATCGAGTTCACAGTTCTGTTTGTTTTGTTCAAGGACACTTCAAGGACAGAAGGAGTTTGAAAACTGCCTTTTAAAGAATTGATCCTACCGGTACATTGATTTCTGCCAGCAGCAGACGTTCATTTTACCAAACAACTGG
>NMRB01000191.1:505396-516147 GCA_002633025.1 Notospermus geniculatus | reverse complement strand
GGGGGGGTCAGTGCTAAGCCCCTAGGACTTCTGACCAAGAGTAAATGGGTTCGAATTCCAGTTGAGTCGCCATACTCCTAAACTGGTCTGAAAGGACCAAGTGATGCGCTGAATGAGCTGCTCCTCGAGTTCCCTAGAAAGGTTTCTGGAGAGACTGGGGTGATAATGTGAAGCGTATTTAACACTGTCTTGCAGCAAAAAGGGCATTAAATAACAACAGGTTTCTAAGTTGAAAGGCGTAGCTTCCTACCGGACTCACACCCACAGACCCTTGCATAACACATCAATCGCCAGCACAAAATCAGCAGCAGCAAAAGGGCGTTAAATATAAAAGCCAGTATGTGTACGTGACATTGAACTTTTCCAAATGGAATGAGTACATTCCCCTTTAATGCAGGAGGAAACCATCGTCCCCATGTCAGTGAAACTGAAAGGGCCGTATTCAATAAGGGTGATCATCGCACGATTAAGAGTGTTTTGGCCTAATCAGCGTACAAATTCTGCATTACACAGGTTAAAGGCCTAGAAAACTATTGTCTGATGTCTGTATGGTGCTTCACGACAGGCATTTACCCGCAGGATAATCACACGCGTCTAACTATCCTGCGTCTAAGTCAAAGAGCATAAAGGAAATGTTGAACGATCAGGAAGGCTTGTCTAGAATTTTTCCGACACTTTCTATTGTCCTCCCGCACTAAGACGCAGGAATGTTAGACGCGTGTAATCATCGTGTGGGTAAAATGCTATGGATCAGGCAGCTTACAGAACGTAGAACAATAGTTTCTAGGCCTATAACCTGTGTAATGCAGAATTTGTACGCTGATTTAGCTAAATGCCCTTATTGAATACGGCCCAAAGGTACTGAATAGCACCTGCACCCGCACTTCAGAAACCTTACAAGCTGAATCACACCTCCCCCTCCATACATACAATCATGGTCGGATACAAGCCGCATTGACCCTGGGACAATTCTCATCAACTCTAATTGTACGAGATAACAACCGTAGTTTCATACTTACAATGTATGAAATTAGTAATCACAGATGTTCATTTACTCTCGACAGGTGTGGCTACCCCCCCCCCAGGGGCCAGTTTGTCTTCATTATATCAGGGAGTAAACAATCATTACAGCCTCTAAAACTAAGTCTTAAGTTCTCCCTGATCGGAGAGAGGGGAGTCCTCATGACCGACTTCTCCACTAGGGGGACCCAAGGCAGCGGCACAAGCGGCATGCACCGCCTTATGGCGCAAAAGTATGTTTTTACCATTTTTGGAGTGTATTCTAAGTGGGCACATCCTATAGAGTTCTTCACGTGACGTCACATTTCCGTGACGACACGATGCCACCATATTGGCCGTCAAAATGTCAAGCGACATCACGGTATGAACACAGCGTCAACACACAGATTCTGACGTCAAAATGTCATGACGTGACAGTTTTGATGTCATCACAGGCCATTTTGCGGCCAACATGGCCGATCCTTTGCAGTCACGTGACGGTCAGGATGTCAGTGAAAAACCTCTATAGAATTCTTTTGAGTAGTTGCCCCCTTTTTCCAAAGCCTGCGTGAATCCGCCTTTAGTTTGGGGAATGTCACAGATGTCTGTGTTTTCTGCACAGTTTATCATTTGACTACCTCATGAAACTGGCGTAATAAATGAGTTGCACACACTAGTCACTGTGCCATGCAACAGATGTCCACTACGATGTGTAAACAGTCCATGATGAAAATAATCGCGATAACGTGACTATTTTTACCGTTGCCATCTACAGATAATAAACAGATGATTAACTGACAATGTATGGATGTAACAGAACAACACAGACACAATAATTATTAGTGATGCAGTCAATGTTGCTCCAGAATCATTATCATTCAGGACAGATGAGCAACAATTAACACAGCATGATCAATTTTGTTATGATGATAATTTATTAGCATGACATTCATCATACTCTTTTTCATTATGTGCTTTTATAGCAGTAGGACGGGTCACGATGTCCTGGCCTCACGATCTCCTGGCCTTGTAGCGTTACCTCAACTGAACTTAACACGTTGACTGCCACGGCTAAAATATCATTTTATCCGCCATTGCCAGGACTACCAGGCCTATTTCAAGTTATTTCATATTGCCAACTACGAGTCATAGCTGTAGGCCCTCTAGCGTGTTCCCATACATCTGGTCAATCCCCACTGCCAGTATGATCATTGGAAGGCTCTTCGTCATTGCCAAGCTTATCAACATTAATAGAAAATGCATTCTTGCTCTACAACGAGTATACTCGTAGCTGGCAATGGGGAGGACATCAGTGACTACGAGTATACTCTTAGCTGGCAATGGGGAGGACACCTGTGACTATGAGTATACTCGTAGCTGGCAATGGGGAGGACATCAGTGACTACGAGTATACTCGTAGCCGGCAATGGGGAGGACACCAGTGACTACGAGTATACTCATAGCTGGCAATGGGGAGGACACCAGTGACTATGAGTATACTCGTCACCCGCATTCAAAGTGTTAAACAAACTCTGCAAGAAATTAATGAGAATGTCACTAACAGCAATGTCTCCCTGGTGAGTGTCCTGGTGAGCACGAGAGGCCAAGGTCCCCAGGTCATGGGGGGGGGGGGTCTTGACAACACTGCACTGAATGAGGAACCTGCTTTACTTTTTATTCTGGCAGGTCGGTGCTGCAGGCAGTGCAACCGAAGACGTAAAAAACAAACAAAAGCAATGCAATGACGTCACATCAAGATGTTTTTGACGATGTCCTACACGGACGAAACGTCGTAAAAAGGTAAAATTGCTCACAGCGCCTCCTATCAGCTTCCTGCCGGAGAGAGCATACGTGGAAGACTGCGGGATTCCCAAGGTAACAATCCAAGATGGCTGCCAATGAAATTGATCTACAGCAACAGAAGTTGGATCCCCTGGAAATTCTCTGCCTGCATCAGCATGCCAATAATTTCACATGCCAGAGTTGGCAATGAGCTGACATAATCCCAGAAGCCTTTGTCCATTCTCAATCAATGAAATTAACAACGTAGAAAACTTGCTAACTTTGTGTTGCTTTCTCCTTCACAGACATTAAAACAACCGATCAGTCGGTTCCTATGAGATGTTAGAACCGTCGCCGTCATGCAGAGTCGCCATCAATCTTCCCAGACGGACAGAAAGACGGAAAGAGCCCAAGGAACACTCTCAACTTCACTTCCTGTTTCATCCTCGATGCACCGAGCCGTTGACGTGGTCTGCGTGACTTGGAACATTCACAGACACGGACAGAGAGTCTGAGAAGTACTGTGGTGGTGTAGTGACTGGAGCTCTGAGTTGTGACCAAGAGGTCTGAGGTTCGAGTCCCAGTGTTTTGTCTGCGGTCCAACTGAGGCCAAGTCCAACAGCGTTTGGTGGAAATGTCCCTGGATATGAACCTCAGATCCACAGAAGAGCAAGACAAGACCATTCACTGTGCCACTGAGACTTCTCGATCAAGATAGGCAACAACCAGGAACATATGAACCGAGCAGCCCTGAAATGGCCAACACAACAACAACCTTCACGTATGTGTTAAGTGCAGTAAATTTATCAAACTCTCAAAGCCCTGGTGAAAAATCACGTCACCTCTTTCAGAAAAGTGGAGACTAATCATGAACAAACATCGTCAATTTTCATAATCTTTTTTCCGCCGTATATCAGCTGGCAGGTTGAGATAAAGTTCCCATTCCCTGAGGGCGCTCTCCATATTTCAATAACTGCCTTCAGGATTTGTTAGAAGACTCCTAGAATTTCAGGTCACAGGAGATTTACGTTTGGAGGTACATCGGATTATGAAATGGACTCCAGGAAGATGTCTCCGGGTAGATCAGCTTCACCGTGTTGTCTACAGACGAGTGAACACCATAGGTTCACATCAGTCACAGTCGCCAGGCCAGCAGTACACTGGGCGATATCGCAAGTGATCTCATCGCACGCCAGGAAAATCGGCTGTTGACACCAAGTGTGCGCTGGACAGCAATGCGTGGAATCTTCTCCGGCGATGTTACCCACCGTCAGACAATACCAAAGCCGACTCCGTACATCTCTTGTCAAGTTAAGCTTATACCCTCCATTCCGCTCGCCACCAAGCCCTTCCGTTACAGATCTCTCTGATGTTGACCGATATTCCATTGAACATCAAACCTTGCCACAAGATATTACAGTTTTCCAATCACCCATTGATTCACATCAAACAAAACTGGTTATTTTTGTATCGTAATCATTAATTTTAGATTCGCTGATTGACTGTCTCGGAGCAGATCCTACATCGATTACTCAGTCTCGATGGAGAATTAACTTGGTTATTAAATACGAATAGAATGGACTCGGTGAGGAATAAAGACCGTTTCCCCGTTTCCATGGCAGGGTCTGTCCATCCGGACGGCATGTTTTCCATTGTATTCATTAAGAGTCCAAGCCGCAGCCAACTGTGAATGTGGAGGGTGGCGCATCCTCCCATCGAAGGGTTTTGCTTTCGCTCCTCTTCATCACTCACACACAAAGTTTGTGCGAGCGTATGAAGAGAATGAGACCAAAGCCCTGCAATGGGAGGACGGGGAAGCGAGCAAATACCTGAACACATCCTACACTCCAGTCCCTGGACAGAACATCCCAGGTTTCAATCTACCCTCTCAGAACAGGGCACTGCTGACTCAGCCAAAATCTGAGGAGACCAGGAGTCCGAGCCAGAGCAAACTGAAAGTGGAGGTGGAGACACCTGAACATATTCTACAGACCTGTCCCGTGGACAGAAGAGGCCAGATTTCAATGTACCGGTAGGCCTACACGTACCATCTCAGAACAGGGCACTGCCAACATCTGAGGAGACCAGGAGTCCGAACTCACAGCCAGCTGTGAATGAGGGAGGTGGCAAGCAAATCCCTGAACACATCCTACAAATCTGTCCCCTGAGGACCAGTCGACAGGAATTCTGGCTGGAGCCATCCACCCTGAAGACAAAGCAGTGGGGAACAGCTGAGGACCTCCGGCGGACCGCCAGCTTCGTTGAACAACAAGATTCATATGTTTGATGATCAATATCGAACCCAGAAAAAGAAAAATTCTGTTCATTCTTTCTTGTATAACAACAAGACAAGAGCTGAAAAACATTGCAACAACAGACTGAGACATAGGTCTCGGGGGACCTCTGCGGAACCTCGTGGCAAGTGTACGGAACCACTCAAATGGAAAGAAGCCTTTACTCTCCGTGTAACATTTTTGTTCCGATAGCTCACCACTGAGAAGTTGATTGCATCATAAAAAGCGAGGATTGTAAAACACACGCCAGAGGGAGTTTACTCAGTGTGAAGTTTATTAGATTGATGAGAATTGAGATGTTGGAAATTTGTTGCGATAAAACTGAGCAAGTTGCCGACGTTTTTTGCCGTGTCGACTATAATGAGTTTTATATTGCTTCCTTCGTAGACGTCGGATTTGTGGCTGCAGATGCTACATTCTCATGGATATCGCCAACAAAACGTCGTAAAAGTCCGACTGTCAGAATAAACTCAGTCTTGCAGAACCTCGACTCCCTAAACAGTTCCAATGCCCTTTATAACCAAGGGGACAATATTACGCTGAAGGAGTGAATGTCGTCTACTCTGAATCCTAACCCCTGGCACCTATCCCACAACCCTTGATACCTGACCCCTAAAGCCTACTCCTACCCGTAACCCTAACCCTGACACTTAGGGGGTATTCGAATCCCCGTTCTTGACCACACTCGTGCTGACCCAGTTCATGTAGATGTTGACTCAACTTGAGAACGGCAGTCTCGAATGCCGAGAACGCAACCCGTGTCGGGTCAAGAACAGTGTTCTCCTCACTCCCTACTCAGTGGAGGGTTGAGAAGAACACGTTCTTGGCCCGACTCGAGTTGCGTTCTCGGCGTTCGAGACTGCCGTTCTCGACTTGAGTCAACATATACATGAACTAGGTCAGCACGAGTGTGGTCAAGAACGAGGATTCAAATACGCCCTTACAGGCAACCGTTACCCTAGATACTAACTGGGTACTGGTAGCCTGTTCCATAGGATTAGATGGCATTTACCCCTTGTACCAAACTTACCATCACGCCCACCTTGTTCATCACTCAACAGAACGCTTCCCATCGAAGAGGATACATCCTACCTTGCATCACACCCACCTTGCCCTTTTCCCAGGAAGTCATGCCTCACACTGTAGTATCAAATTTCTGACACGCCAGCTTCCAAACCCACCAAGGACAATCTCTCTCTCACGAACGATACATTACAGAACTCAAATTTCTTCCAATAATGTTTTACAGAATAAGATGCTTATGATTTCATCTTTCAAACGCAAAGTTAGTTCCGCTGACAGACCTCACGAGGCCGTGGTTGTCTTTGTGATGACATGCAGATGGGATCAGATGAACAAGAACAGAGAAGGAACCTTAGGGGCGATGGAAGGTCCTCGGTCCTGACATTGTGATGTACCGGTACCAACATCTTGTGGGGGACTCGAGGGATCCATTAGTGGACTTGGCGTACTTAAAGTTCCTTTTAATAAAAGAAAGGAAGACATCCTTCCCAGATGTATAGTTCGTAAATGTTCTTACAGCGGAACTTGATTCTGCAGAAATGGGTATAACCAGGCGTATAAAGGTGCCCACAAGTCGACATTGCGTCTTGAAGCAATTCGCGGCAACTAGCTTTCCGGCGATGGAAGCAACTCGGAGTGACTGATCAGTTTTGCCGATTTTGTCGACCTGAGCGGGCTTGCGTCTCCGAGCAACTGCCAGTTGCTCCGAGTTCCTCTCAATCGCTGAAATGTTGACCTGCGTGTGGTAGTTTTTTTATCTGCGACGGATCTGTCGAGTTGCTTCAAGACGCAATGTCGACCTGTAGGCACGTTAAGATAATGGAGTCAACGACGTGATTTATTCCACCAAGTCTTACACCAGAAATCTGTCATCTCTTCCAGGGGTATGAGGGACTAATTGGCTCCTGATACAAGGTGTGGTTGTGGTTGAGGCCGTGAATTCAAATCCTCATCACAATACATGTTCATGACCCCAGATTACGCTATCTTTTCTCCCACCTTGCACACGTCCGTGTCGACAACAGATTAAACACCAGCAACAAGCATGGATTGTAAATGACTTTGATTCAAGCGTGACAGGGACAAGTTTCATTATCGCCGGGAAATGGGATGTCATAGGCTAATTCCTTGGAACAAGTCTTTTTCTAAATCCTTCATTTTTTTACCTTCCTATGCCTTGAGGTTAATGTGGTAGACCATCTAAGATTGGGTTCACAGTATCTGTGGGACCACTTAATGATTAAGTTCCACAGAACTTGTGAGTGGAGCCACACCCACTGCTCAGCATTCTGGCTAACCATCGGTGCTGCCATGTACACCAGGCTCCGACCAGGAGTCGGTAAGTCTTGCATCTGATGCACTACCCCAGGAGTTTCCGGATGATTCCTGGTGGTACGTGAAAAGAAACTGGCCTGACAACAACAGACTGTCATTGGTTTAGTAAGAGATACCGTAACTGGAGTTAGTGCTGCGTCCCGGTATGGCGTCAGGACATACAAGGCCACATCCCGGTAAATTGGTACGTCAATGTCAATGCCATGATGCAACGTTTCAATGCATTTTCCCATTAAAAGGGGATCATGACGTCATTCACAACTTTACCTTCGGCAATCAGCGTCGTACATGTAACGTCAAAATACAGCCAGCACTGAAGTGGTTAACGGACTCACCACAACTGCGACATGTTTCTAAGTACGGTACACTGCTCCATCATTTTATACTTTTTAATACACAAAGGTGATCTTGGTTTACAAAGTGAAGAATACCCAGTCGATTTCTCCATATCGAAGACGGACACAACGCGGACGGAAATCAATTGAATCAAGTGGAGATCAATAAAGATTAGTTCTCCAGTGAATCCCCATCCTCCCACAGCAGGGTTTTATCTCGCTCCTCTTCATCCGCACATAAACTCTGCTATGGGAGGATGTGAATCTTCAGTACAAAAACCCGTGACATCGGGGTCTAATCACGGCCAACAGCAACCTGCATCAATCTCCAATCTATTCATTCTGGATCCAAGACGACACATGACACTCATCCCCTGTGTTCAGTTGGTATAGACCCACCAAACACTGGCATCGCATGATCGGCGCCAAAAGTGAAGGATCATCAATAGACGGCGCTGTTTGATGAGTGAGCCAATGATAAGCCACCATCACAGTTTTAACCGATGACGCCGCAACACACTTTCTGATTGGCTAAGATACGTGTACAAAATGTACACTGTATAAAAGTATTCATATTCGCGGCAGGTTCCCCAAATCAGACAGCTAACGCCACCTATTAGTGATACTTGGAGGATCGCACCAACTGAAGCAGTTTCAGAGCGCAGACAACGTAGTGGGTAGCGGTTTGAAACTGTGGGAGACGTTTAGGTTCATTTGGACATCAGAAGCAAATCAAATCGCACAGTTAAGGATCTCCTCCACATCATCCTCACACCCAGGGTCTTCACAACCGGCTCCCCTTCTTGCATTGAGGGGGGTACGACCGTAAATGACCTGAGATTCTCAGGATGCCTCCACATGAGGTTTTCTCGTACAAGACGGCTCTCAGTTTGCGCTGAGAAAAAATTGATTCAGCTCTCATAATCCAAATTGAAAGTGATCCATCTGTTGACAGTGTAACCATGGTAATCCCATTCCTACCTGGTTGCCGTGGTTTTTCTCGACCAATACAATCACTGCAATATTAAACCAAAACATCCATTTCTTCTTTTATCTTGGAAAACTTGAGAGACGTGGTTATGTACCCATTACGATATCATGGGGACCTCATGGGCGGAGAGACTTGGTATTAGATGCTTTTGATACTTTTCAGAACCTCAGATAGAATACTGATCATAAGAAGCCTCATCATAGATCTGGCCTCACATGTTGCAAATCATGTGAGTTGCAAAAATGTTGATGGGTGTCGTCTTAAGGCCTCGATACACTGAATGACAAACGTCGAAATTAGTCGAAGCTATGGTCACTTCGACAGCATTTGATCTGGTGACATGTTGAAATACTCCACAAAAGTGTCAGAAGAATTTAACATTTTTGGAACGTTTCCACAAAAAGTATTTTGGAACGGACAATTGTAGCGACAAATTTCGACGTTTGTCATTCAGTGTATCGAGGCCTTTAGGCATGAACCCCAAACATGATACCGCCTTCCAGTGAGGGGCGTGACTTGCAATGCCAGACTCTCCTCCTCAAGGAAGCGGATTTAACTTCCCACAACGACTAAACTTTCACTCAAATCAGATGACTGTCAACAGAAATCTTTGACTTGAGAAAGGGAATGGGAATGAACGTGGAACCTCAGAAGTGACGGGGACCGATGTTTCCATCATACAATAGATGGCACCACTGCAACGATGCGAATCAAATACCATCACACAGGAAAGTCAAAGACATTTGAGGAGATAAGTCATGCAGGAGGAAACCAGACTGCCGGCATTCGAAGCAACAAATGCCACAAACAGTCAACTGCAAATGATTCCAAGTCCAACTGTGGATGAAAATTTACGATCTTTTTTCACCCAAAACACAAAAATTTGCGTGTCAATTTGATGCACTCAGTCAGTTTAGGGGAATGGCATGTCATAAAAACTCAATTGTACATCGCCATCTCCCGTGGATTATTTCACGAGCTTCTCAATCCTGTACGATTATCGTGATAAAATCTCTCATTCTAACAGCTAATGTCCAATCAATGTACCGCATCAGGATAAAACCTCATCTAATGTGACATATCGCCACTCGTCACATATAATACGATTTCAATCTAAGTCACACCTGGTGCTCAATCTTAAATTGACTTCATGTGGCAAATTTTGAGAGTTCTGCTCGCCTTTCTACAGATCATCCATCATCATAATAGTTCCCACATCACATGTAACGTGACCTAGTAGCACGCATGTAACGTGACCTGTAGCACACATGTAATGTCACCTTTAGCACACATGTAACGTGACCTTTAGTACACATGTAATGTGACCTGCAGCACACATGTAATGTGACCTGCAGCACACATGTAATGTGACCTTTAGCACACATGTAACGTGACCTTTAGTACACATGTAATGTGACCTGCAGCACACATGTAATGTGACCTGCAGCACACATGTAATGTGACCTGCAGCACACATGTAATGTGACCTGTAGCACACATATAATGTGACCTGCAGCACACATATAATGTGACCTGTAGCACATGAATCTATAGAACATGTGTCATGACCTTGTAGCACATGAAGCGTTTGACCTAGCGGAACATGTCTACCAAGTTCGGTCAAGAAATATGCACTGCTTACATAAGCGGACATCATCATGAGATAGTATATTACCTTCCCTGGCATGGTGGCAAATCAGCGAATATCCAAGAAGACCCAGAAAACTCCTTCATACAAGACTAGAACGTTTTCTGCGGCATCCAAACATGGTATCATAGGTGACACTTCAACCCTGAGCTAATTCATTGATGTATTTCACAGGAAACTAATTATCTTAAGTACAACTCTAACGTTGAGTTGTAGGGAAATCGTCTAAGGTAAACACAACGACAGAACTCAGCGGATATTAATCATATTATTATGGTTCCCGATCATCATTATGGTTCCCGATCATCAAGATCGGGAAACATATTGTTTTTGGTCATGGTGTC
>NMRB01000191.1:493530-503588 GCA_002633025.1 Notospermus geniculatus | reverse complement strand
CCACTGTAGAGACCACAGAGACAGAACTGCTACTGGATTGCCAATTTTGGAGGTCACAGAGACAGCGCTTCTGCTTATCAGCCATCTGCTCAAAATGGCCAGCTTTTTCCCAAATCTATCTGTTTCCATGGCAACAAATGGCACCATTGAAGGCTTCAAGAACAAGGCCTATGGCAAACTGTTGCCCATTCAACTGCAGTTGCAGCTAGGCCTCTACAATGATGACAACTCACATAACCTTATCTTGTAGTTTCTACTCGACAATGTTGCCCTTCGAACACAGAAACAAGCAGAACAAATTAGCAACCAACCGTTACCGTGGTTATCAAACCAACCGTTACCATGGTTATCATCAAACCAATGACAATGGCCTACATTTTACCTTGATTGATACTCTCTACCTGACCAAGACATAAAAGCATCCATCAAAGACGTCTGTTTTCATCCGCCAACATCTGCGTGTGGATCTTCATCTCCCGATAATCAACGACGTCAACATCCTGCTGATCACGATCGTCAATTTATATTCTCCGCCGATTAGTGACGATTATTTGTTCATCATCGCCACAGTCTCCACCCAGAGCTGGTACAGAGCAATGCAGCGTGAACATCACCTTGGAGGCTGTCAGAGTGGTGCAGTGGAAACTTCAGCACTGCCACCTCTGAGGTTGTAGATTCAATCCTCAGTCGGACCAACTCTCCACGTGATAGAGAGGGTGACTCTCTTCAGCAATGCAAGTTTTCTCCGGACACTCTGGTTTCCTTCTGCATACATTAATTCGCCCCTGCTCAACTGAATATTTTCATTTTTATCTCCAACGCAGATCCTTAAGGAGTGAGAGAAGGATCATGTTTGGCAGGAACATGATACTTCATGATATATTTGGTAATGAAGGATTCTTGGAGAGGTCTGGTTTCCTCCCGCATTGACAGACAAACTGCCGAATGTAATGGGGCATGCACCTTTGAAATCCGGCATTGATTTGATTAGTTCTGGTTTTAGATTCAACCACTTTTACAACGCGACACAAGGAGACTTTGAAACGAAATGATTCCAGTGAGATAAGGGCACATTTTGATCCAGCACGCCGTCAAAGAGAGTCTTACCGTCAGGTCCTAATTCCATCTAAGACTTTCCTCAGGAAGCTCCAAGCAAATTGCTCGAGAGTGCTACGCTGGCGTACCACCAAGGAACGTAACGGATAAGATATGAAGAAGAAAGAGGCAGTCATGGAGGCAGATGTAATAAAATTCTCCTAATCAACTTTGGCTGCATATTACTCCACTTGGGTCACCTTCTTTCCATGATGGATTGGGGGGGGGGCACACTCTCGTCGTCATCTCGACATTACTTCTGTTTTTTTAACCAATCAGATAGCCTTTGCCAAGTTTTTTCTTTCCTGGTTTAATTAGAGTAATGTGAGTCTACATTGTTCAAAACATCACCTGATGAGGAACAAGAAATATATTAGATTGCACGATCGCTGATACAAGTGCCAGAAGCCATGGTGGTCTAGTGGCTCGGGTCTCTGGTTAGTGGTCAAGAGCTCCCAGGTTCAAATCCCCACTGTCAGTGTAGACTCTGGGGAGGTCTCTTTGAGTGTCCCTTTGAGACACTGTCACAATGCAACACTGTCCCATTGCACTGTCCACATGCGAGAGTGTCCCCGGTCCGACACTGACCACCTGAGACACACTGTCCCCTCTCACGTGACAATGTCCTCTTGAGACACCATCAGAATGTGACCGATCAGGTCCCGTCACTAACGAAGACATTTCCTCAACAAACGGTCATCACAAGAATCAGGTTTTCTCCCGGCGATTTATCTCAAGCAGGTTATCTTGTAAGCTTCATTGGCGCGGGAATTAGATTTCTGCCGAGGAGCTAACGGTCGTCGTCGTACGAATAGGCTAATTGTGTCCTCACAGACGATGACAATGTTATCATAGAGCTTGATATCACGAAAATTAGCATCTTTTGGCTCATTTGGGTGTCCGTCACGTACGATGTGTCGGTGGATTAGTAGGGAAGGTGGAGGTGGGCGGAACTATGACCTACAGTCACAATGAAGAAGTTCTGTGATAGTAACTCAAGTTGTTGAGCCCTTGGAGCGAACACTGTTGACCTAACGAAGCTTGAATCAGATAGTCCCCTTCCTTGGTAAGCTTTCGTTCCGTGATCATCTTGCTGTTATGCCAAAACCGATATCACCTCGTCTGCAGTGGCTGGCAAGGAGATCGGTGGCGATCAGATCGCTTGCGATATTGCCTGGTATGCTGCTGGGTTTAAGCTGGAACTCATGTCTGCGAACCGTGGCACCGACATGAAGCACACACTGACGAGGTAGCACACACTGACGAGGTAGCACATGTAGGATTTACCTCACAGACATGGCGTGCGGAACTGATCTGACTGAGATTCCCAAAGTGTGCTTCCAGGTTTACAAAGCCTCGTTCATTTCTCTGGTAGCTCAAGGCGGAGCAGACGAGTTATTTCTTCTGGTGCACGAAAACTCAGGATTACCAACGTCGGTAGTCGTACATAAGCTGGAGCAACGGGGACCAAAGCATTACACCTACTGAACAACACAAGACGAAAAGCTGTGTTGCAGAAAAACTCAATTTGAATAGTTCTGTACGAGATTTGTAAACAGAAATCGACATGTGCAGTTCCCTTTGGAAATGTGCACAAAAATGTCTAATCTGTCGTTCCGATGTGATCCCCACCCTTTGATACTCCCCTCCCGATGCAGAAGCTGAAATAGATCCCGTCGCGATTACTATAAACGCTGAAGGTAAGTCATAAGCCAAATCTGTAAATCCTATTCTTATGTATCAGGATGAGAGGATCCGATAACGCTGAGATAAATGAATGGAATATTATGTTATATGATGGTATAAGTGCTATATTTGATAACTTAACTATTTGTCGGAGACGGCAGCCGGGAGTTTGCGCTCTGCGCCTGGCGTTTGAAAGAATCAGATACTGGTACAGCTATCATTGGCCAAGAACACTTTAACTGAATGCTGACACAATGTATTTATTATTATTAACTCACTGCAATCCACTGAAAGTGTCACTTCATCCAAGTGAGAGTTTAGGCCTACTCACACAAGCTGGCTCCCAAAAGCCAGCAGCAAACCAGGTGAAATCACAAGCGATCTATAACTGCAAGCGAGCAAACTCGGCTGTTGACGCCAAGTGTGCGCTGAACAGCGATGCGTGGAATCTTCTCGCCAGCGATGTTTGCCCAATGCCAAACAATACCAAACCTGACATTGCCTAGTCTGTGGTGACCGGTGAGAACAGTGGTGAGTAGATCGCTTGCGATATCGCCTGGTATCCTGCTACGCAGCTGTAAACAGCAATGGGTAGTCCCTTGGGTCTCATTATTGGTCTTGGCGTGTAAGTGGTGAGGAAACCAACAATAGCGAGGTTGCGCAGTTTTCTGACTCCGACTCCGACTACAACTACGAGAACGAATTGCAGTCCGCTGTGGACATCCTTGATAAAAACGATTTGATAGACGTTTGCAAATCGTAAAATGCCACAACTTTGTGTCAGAATAATTTTGACTCGTAATCGGAAGTGCGCATAAATCGCAAATATCGTAGTCGTCATAGTCGTGTCTCAAAGTCTTAACGACTAGGATTACGACTTCAATATTCATTATTTATCCGCACTTCCGATTTATTAGGCCAATTTTTTCTGCCTTCAATTTATGGTGTTTGACGAATTGCAAACTTCTATCACATCGTTTTTATCAAGCATGTCCATAGCGGACTGCAATTCGTTCTCGTAGTTGTAGTCGGAGTCGGAGTCGGAAAGGTGCGCAACCTCTCTAATAGTGACTTCCCACTGAGAGCTGACAAGAACTCTCAAACGGAGCAGTCCCTTGAGTCAAGTGCAGCTGTTCATACAATGAGGACTGAGAAAACAGCTGACAGTCAGAAGTGGAAGAATCTAGACTTTCCGAACAGAAAGTGCCGTATGCACCAAACGAAGATTATCTTGAACTCAGGTTGAGCCACAACTTTTCCATTGTCACATCATGCCCTGGCAAACCTGAACAATATTGAAAAGCTGTGGCTCAACCTGAGTTCAAGATAATCTTCGTTGGTGCATATGGCCCAAAGGGTTACCAAATGACAGGTGATTAACGTCCTACTTCTAATAAGTGACACTATCGATAGATCCTTCTGAATCCTCCTCCAACCTGCCAAAAAATAACATCCGTCGCATTAGACGTAATCACTGATCGAAGAAAGAGAAATAACGTTCGTTCAACCAATTAGCCTTCTCCAGCCTCTTAATTGGTCTGCCCTTTGATCACGTTTTTACGTCGACGACGCGTTGGGAGAAAGATAGCGGCAATCTCATGATGCGATTTCAACTTCTATTTTCCTGTGAACTCACGATGGATTATTTTCTTTTGCCGGATTATTTAGAAGTTGTCGTGGACAGCGGTTTCTTAACCTAAGTGGGAATGGCTGTTGGGGATTTCTTTCACGTGGTGTTTCTTAACCTAAGTGGGAATGGCTGTTGGGGTTTCTTAACCTAAGTGGGAATGGCTGTTGGGCATTTCTTTCACGTGGTGTTTCTTTGCTGAAGGCCATGGAAAGTTTGTTATGATGACAATGGTACATGCACATCCAATCCAATGGTAAAAGACAGTAGAGTGGAACCTCCCTAAGTGGACACCTCTGCCAGGACACCTCTCTATTCAGGACATCATAGTTCATTCCCGAATTGGTCATATGTATTCCTTTTGGCCTCTGTTATCAGGACACCTATCAATTAAGGACACCATATCTCAGCCCAAAAGTGTCCTCAATAGAGAGGTTCCACTGTACAGTGGGATCTGCCTTAGCAGACACCTCTGCCAGGAGGACACCTTTCGATTAAGGACACCAAATTTCAGTCCCTAATTGGCAATTTTAGTTCAAATTCTTTGAATGGCATTTTAGTTCATTTAGCCTCAGTAATCATGACACCTCTCAATTAAGGACAGCATCTCTCAGTTCCAAAGGTGTCCTTAATAGAGAGGTTCCACTCCTGCACAGTGGGAACACAGCCAATAGAAGTAACAGCTACATGTATCTTGTACTACTCTGTGCACAGAGTTGTGTGGGGTAAGGCTCTTACATTTACCGTACACACCCCCACCAGTGTTTCATACAGAGGGGGGACGGGGGGATTTATCACCCCCATGAAAAAAAAATTTTTTGACATTTTTTCTCCTCCCCCCCCCTTGACAATCCTGGCGGAAACCCTGCCCACTGATAACTCGTAACAATACTTCCTTTCAAATTGTTCAGCAGAATAAGCCAAACATTGAACATACTGAAGGAATGAAGAAGTATCGCAGATAGATAAAAATCCTCGCTGCAGGCAATGAGCAAATTACAAACGTAGACACCCAATGAATGCAACATCACAAACAATCGTTTTTTGTTTTCGTGACTTGACGTGTCAAGAATATGCACGATCACAGTTACAAACAGAGAACAATTATCATTCACTCCTCGTTTCGTCTCCGATTTCATCCTTTTTTATCGATCGGTGATCATCTCTGTGAATGTCATATCAGTTTAGACGAACGAAGAGTCATTCAAAACCAGGTCTTCAATATAGGTCTTGTGATCTAGGCTCAGAGTTGGGGCTCAAAAGAATCAACTGAAAAAGCAGCATAATCTCCAGGTATGTCAGTCAAAGTGTCATGCAAAACCTTCAATTCAGGTTAAACTTGACCTCAAACTTCCAATCTACAATGACCTTGATCTTCTGTTCTACAATGTCCTTGACCTGTGCTGGCCTCGGCATGTTAATATCACACAGACTATTCCTTTGTAACCTTGACTCTGACCATACACTCTACAATTACCTTGACCTTTTCTGACGTACCAATCATCCAACAGACCTGCAACCTTGACCTTGACCTTCATTCTACAATGACCTTTACCTGCAGCAGGTAAAGGTCATTGTAGAATGAAGGTCAAGGTGCACTGGCCATGACATGTCACTCTCCATTATCCCAGTCCACTGCCCTGTAACCTTTGACCTTGACCTTCCATGCAACAATGACCTTGACCTGTCAATCACCCCACATTGACCTTCAACTCCATCTTCATAGCTCAATCTCTGCACAGACTCACAGTGATACGCCAAACAACAAGACGAGAAAGAAGTTTTTCTCTCGAAACATACAAATCTTTTCAAAATTATGTTATAATTGGCCGACGGATTAGAATACGTCTGCTGTATTCTGACACGTTACTCTTCCATATTGCCGACATCTTAGTATACAAAAGTCACATTATGCCAAAAAAATATCAAATCACCTTTTTCTCTCGAAAGACGAAGCTTAAACTGCGCATCATTTGCTAATTAGGCAAGATAAAAGCTTCTGTAACATGGTAACCAGGACCGGGGACATGACTATCAACAAAAGACGACCAGAAACCATGGTACCCAGGAGCCGAGCATGCTGGGATTGCCGTCGGCAATGTTGTTATTGACAATGGAGAGATTATATGCAAGATATAATCCTTAATATTTGCGACGTCAAAGTTATGCTACCTCATTCCAAGGAGTCCTTTGCAAATTGGAAAATAATGAATTTCGTGAGGAGACAGTGGGAGCATAATGGAGGTATTAATTGAGAGCATGATTGAGGTATTAAGTGAAAGAGTATGAAGTCACGTCTTATTAAAGTTCAAGGGAGGTGACCTCTGCGTCTGCCTCTCATCAAGAGCAAACTTCCTTTTGCAAAATTATAATATTACAATGGGAACCCGCAGAACTACAGCCACTGTGAGGCGCTGTGAGCAGTTCCACCTTTTTTGACGTCTCAGACCCTGTTGCACTGCGTCAAGGACGGCATGACATGACGACATTGCGTTGCTTAGCTCTGTTTTTGACGTCTTCGGTACAACCGCTCACAGCGCTGACCTGTTGGGATTAAAAGTTATGTGGGTTTCCCATTAGAATATACCTTTACTGGCTCAGTAGACAATATTCGATGAATAAACGTACAGTAGGAAGAAACCGGAGCAATGCGCCGTGAGAGACGCACCCTCTCTATCACATGAAGAACAGGTCCAAATGGGGATTGAACCTGGAACCCCAGTGGTGACAGGTGCCGACGTTTCCACTGCACCACTCTGACACCCAGAATAGAAATCTCATAAAGGTCATTTATCCTATGAACGTCTTGTGATTATCACGCTTCACCGAGCACTTTCACCGTGTTTTACTTAAAATCAAGTTAAATTCAACGTCATTTGCGACTAATCATGCACATCATAATCAGCATGATCAAATGAGGCATTGTCTACTAATTGATTTTTGTCAATTATGACGGGAGATAATTGACAGGTTTCAGATTCTTTGATGCAATATAGAGCAGTTTCATAGTTCATTATCTTGTAATTAAGACTTGATTGTTTAACGCTTTACCTACGAACGCGAGAATGAAATATGAGGCGGTCTGGGAAAACCCGTCAGATGTCGCTGGATGATGAGTCTTCACCTGATTGGACTGGTGTCATACAACTTTTCCAAGAAACAAAGCCCATTACACTCTCTGCACTTTCAACCAGACCACTTCAACTCCTGGTATCAAAACCTTTCTGCAGAGAGCTGCTCAACCCGCTGATAACTTTATTTGGTTTGGACTTCAATGGTTCAGTCATTTCACCATCAATAAAACATAGAGTACAGACCTTTTTTTCTGCCGTAATACATGTAGCTGGCTCTGATTTACCGGTCGACTGTAAGGGTTTAGGCGGATAAGACCCTGGGCGGGCTGCCATGAAACTCCGATAGCACTAACAGTGTCTAACAGAGAGGTATGCAATGGCTTTTACCATTACAATATTTCTCTGTTAGGCCCTGTTAGTGCTATCGTAGTTTCGTGGCGGTCGCCCCAGGATGTCATGTATGTGTCTGCTGACTTTTGAAATTTGCGACCTGATCTACATGTAGCTGGTGCAAGTTCCAACCGAGAAAGGGTTAACGGGCTTACAACACCATAGCTGAAATGTACGTCTCTGCAGGTTGACAATAGTAGTGGACAGCAGTGATAATAGTTGAGTAAACTGAGTGATGACCAATGATGATCACCTGTGACAAGCACCTGCTCTTGCTGGAGCGGGTCACATGCATTTACAATGTCATATTCATCAGTCAGCTTATATTCCCAAAAAATAAGATATTTATAGTAACTCCCGAGTAAGTATTATAACATTCATTAGCACCTCCTGTACGTCCAGGAGACTGAAGAGCTTGGCACGTCTCTAACGGAGCTAATGACACCATTACAGAAGCTTGCCGATGGGCGAAGAAAATGACGACAGACGATACAAAATGGTGGTATCATACTTCATCACAATGACCAACCACCTCAGTCTTCAAACTACACAGATGTCGCTGGATGATGAGTCTTCACCTGATTGGACTGGTGTCATACAACTTTTCCAAGAAACAAAGCCCATTACACTCTCTGCACTTTCAACCAGACCACTTCAACTCCTGATATCAAAACCTTTCTTCAGAGAGCTGCTCAACCCGCTGATAACTTTATTTGGTTTGGACTTCAATGGTTCAGTCATTTCACCATCAATAAAACATAGAGTACAGACCTTTTTTTCTACCGTAATACATGTAGCTGGCTCTGATTTACCGGTCGACTGTAAGGGTTTAGGCGGATAAGACCCTGGGCGGGCCGCCATGAAACTCCGATAGCACTAACAGTGTCTAACAGAGAGGTATGCAATGGCTTTTACCATTACAATATTCTCTGTTAGGCCCTGTTAGTGCTATCGTAGTTTCGTGGCGGTCGCCCCAGGATGTCATGTATGTGTCTGCTGACTTCTGAAATTTGCGACCTGATCTACATGTAGCTGGTGCAAGTTGCAACCGAGAAAGGGTTAACGGCCTTACAACACCATAGCTGAAATGTACGTCTCTGCAGGTTGACAATAGTAGTGGACAGCAGTGATAATAGTTGAGTAAACTGATGACCAATGATGATCACTTGTCACAAGCACCTGCTCTTACTGGAGCGGGTCACATACACTCACAATGTCATATTCGTCAGTCAGCTTATATCCCCCCAAAATAAGATATTTTAGTAACTCCCGAGTAAGTATCATAACATCCATTAGCACCTCCTGTATGTCCAGGAGACTGAAGAGCTCGGCACGTCTCTAACGGAGCTAATGACGCCATTACAGAAGTTTGCCGATGGGCGAAGAAAATGACGACAGACGATACAAAATGGTGGTATCATACTTCATCACAATGACCAACCACCTCAGTCTTCAAACTACTTTTCTTCAATCTTGTTATCACGTTTCCACGGTAACCATGGCCGGAGCAGACGCCCACAGCTCGATCTGTTTGCGGCCACAAATCAATAAGTGAATACTTGAGTTGTCGAGGACAAAATACTGTTAATTGCTCGGACTCGGTTGATGCATTGTCTGTAGATGAGGCAGGGTATCATCGTCACTTCCCTGACCGCAGGTGTCAGGAGATGTGGACTTACGGCCCGTCACTTGTCGTGTGTTTTGTTTTCAAATGCAGAAACTGCAAGTGGGAAGCTTATGTTGGCTGAAGTTGGGTGACTGACAGCCAATATTCAACTAAAGTTGGTCCACTGACAGCCGATATTGAACAGAACTTGACCGATATTCAATTGATGTTCAGCCGAGATAGCCTATATTCAGCCAACGTCCAGCCAAGATAGCCGATACAGCCAACGTTCAGCCAAGACAGCCGACACACAGCCAACGTTCAGCCAAGATAGCCAATATACAGCCAACGTTCAGCCAAGATAGCCAATATACAGCCAACGTTCAGACAAGAAAGCTGATATACAGCCAGTATCCAGCCGAGATGGCCGATATTCAGCCAGTATCCAGCCAAGATAATCGATATTCAGCCAACGTTCAGCCAAGATAGCCGATATTCAGCCAGTATCCAGCTGAGATGGCCTATATTCAGCCATTGTTCAGCCAAGATAGCCGACATACAGCCAACGTTCAGCCAAGAT
>NMRB01000191.1:474429-492542 GCA_002633025.1 Notospermus geniculatus | reverse complement strand
CTACCGATGTTCACCCGAGTTTGGCCGATATACAGCCGATGTCCTGTCGAGATGGCCGATATACAGCCGATGTTCACCCGAGTTTGGCCGATATACAGCCAATGTTCAGCCAAGATAGCCAATATGCTGCCGATGCTCAGCCGGGATGGCCGATATGCGGCTGATGTTCACCCGAGTTTGGCCGATATACAGCCGATGTCCAGCCGAGATGGCCGATATACAGCCGATGTTCACCCGAGTTTGGCCGATATACAGCCGATGTCCTGCCGAGATGGCCAATATACAGCCGATGTTCACCCGAGTTTGGCCGATATACAGCCAATGTTCAGCCGGGATGGCCGATATACAGCCAACATTCAGCCAAGATAGCCAATATGCTGCCGATGCTCAGCCGGGATGGCCGATGTACAGCTGATGTTTCGCTGATGTCCAGGTGAGATGGCCGACGTAGAGCCAGTGTTCAGCTGAGATGACCAACATTTTTGCCTGAAGCTGGACGACCTACAGCCGAGGCTCATCCTAAGTTGGCCAGCGTACAACTGACGCTTATCCGGCATTCAACAGAAGTTATGCATGTAATTTGTCATGGAGTATAAAAGGTTACGTAAGTTCATAACATCAGTACATGTAGTTAATGCTGAGACAAAGGAAATATTTAAGGACACCCCGTACATTCCATAGTAGACTGTAATTTTTTACAAAAGTTTTATCCTACCTGACATTGTCATGGCGCTGAATATAAATCTTGTGAAACATGGTGTCTTTTGGCTTCCCGGCAATGTCCGCCTTCATCTCCATGGCAACATGCCGTGGCAACACTGACAACAGAAGTCGCTCCTGAAATCACAAAAATTGTATGAAAAAAATCAGCAAATATGATGTATTTACAATGGCTTCCCTATTATTTAGACAGGGTAAGCGGTGCGGTGAAAAATTGACATGTCTCCTGGAGTGATGTGATGCATTATGAACATAGATTTGAAAAAGATCCACTCCGTGGCCCCAATTAGCTCCAGGATGAATTTCGAACAAATGATGTATGTTTTCAGCTGATGTCGCAGCTTTGGTAGCCATTATGAACAAGAACACTGATAGGTTACTTTGTGCAGTGTCACAAGCCTGAAAGAACATGACCATTGCAAGCAAGACATTTATTTTATGGATAACCTCTCCTTCAACATCAGTTTGACTGACGGAGTGCACCTTCACATCCTGGCGTATTCAGTCCAGTGCTTCTGACACTTTCATAGTTACTGTGCAATGTCACAAGCCTGAAAGAACATGGCCATTGCAAGCAAGACATTTATTCTATGGATAACATCTCCTTCAACATCAGTTTGATTGATGGAGTGTGCCTCGGCATCCTGAAGTACTCAGTGGGTTTTAGCGCTCCAAATGACCCGTGTAATTTCGCATCAATCATGCTGAGATGCCGACATTTGCTTTTCTTTTTTCAATGATAGAGGTCGTACCACAAAAGAAGTGACCGTTGACCATCGAGGTGAGACCTGTCACGAAAGATCGCCTCCTGAATGGCATGTCTGTTATTCCTATTAACGACAGCCAATCAGGAACTCAAGAGCCAATTTCACGGGCAATTTCATTTATGTCGGAATGAGACCCCTGTCCAGCATGCGTCACGAACAATATTGCCCCGATCTTAATGAGTCTCTGTCGGTGGACAGCCACTCCCTGATTGCTCGAGAAAATCCGATTGGGAGAGAATGTGGAAAGATCGTAAAACATTCGCTGGACGAAGGCCGTAATAAAGGTTATTGATGATTACCAAGGAAACGAACGAGTAAACAAAGAACGAATCGTCAATTTTTCAGCCGTAATGAGTGATTGACCCAGGCAAAAATGAACTGGACGGTTGCATAAAAAAACAAATTTTTGTCTTGGAATTTCTGATCTGAGTTGGGGGTAAGGTATCACCAGCTTATCGGTGGTTCTTGGCACTTGCTCCCTCCGTCGTCCCATCATGGAGCTACGGTGGTGTAGTGGTTAGGTCTCCAACTAGCGATCAGAGGGTCCTGGGTTTGAATCCCACTGTGGTGCAAGACTTTGGGCAAGTCTCTTTGCCTCTCTGGCCTCTCTCCACTCAGGTGTATAAATGGGTACCGGTCGGAAATGCTCAGATTGTAGCACTGCTGAATGAGCAGCTCATCTGAGTTCTACTGAAAGGTTTCAGGATAGACGGGGGTTAAAGTGTGAAGTCGGATGAGAACCTCTACCGTTGTTGATATCAGACTATAAACCCAAACTTTAAACTTTAACTTTGTGGATGACTGCAGGGTTTGCATATCTTCATCTTACCTCCATCTTTTGAAGGAGAGGGACTACTTTCAAACAGTCTTAAGATGGGCTTCACAATAAACCAAAATTCTCATTGTCTGCTTACGAAATTTGACTAGAAAAACACCCCTCTTTATCCATTCGAAAAACCCAAGAGGCAGAAGAAAGTTTGAAGTGCGAACCAAAATTTTACAAATTCAATCACGGGTTAAGTTTGTCAATCAATCAACAGAGAGAAGCAGTTCATGTTGATTACCGTCAATTTTCAAACATGTATCCGTGGTGACAGAATGACACGAGTTTCCCATGATTCTCTCCACAGACAAAGATGGTGATGACGGAACATCAACCGAGATCTCATTGTAGAAATTTCATTAAATTCTGTGGCAAGTTCAGAAAGTGCCGCAGGTCGTTGAATGGCATGATGGGACTTGTTTTCTACTTTGAGCCCTGACAGAGATGAGGTGATTGGAGTTCCCTCAAAAACATGATACAACCACCCAGGTAGAATCAGCGCATCAAAAGTGGAGCCAGTTTGATCCTCGGGTCCTGTTACAAACTGGTCTGGTTATTTTGGTAACCAAGAGAAGAACCAACTCTTGACTAATTGGTTGCGCCACTTGAATAAACCTGAAGTCCAACATTTTGTCACTGTATGGTACATGTACTGTTCCATCCTGAGGTAATCAATGGCAGGCTGCACTTCCAACCTCACCGCCCACAAAATATGTGCAGCAACATAAGGAGCAAGTGCTGAGAACCACAGATTACCTCAGGATGGGGATGTGGAGGCTATTGCATCAAATTTTAAATCAGTAAAATGGTCTAAACAGTTTTATTTTCATCATCAAAACCGACTGGCGTCTACATCTTTACAAAAAATTCTGTCATGGTGCAACTTTTGGAAAACCACTCGATAAGCTCGTTTGTTTTTATCAAAGACTCCCTGCGTCCTCTCACTGAATGAGTTAACGTCATCTTTGAAGTCCTGCGAGTCAGTCGACTGAACGATCGCTGACGAACTGCGAGCCAGTGGGCTGAACGATCGCTGACGAACGACGAGCGAAGACACAGAGATAAAACCTCCAATTCCCCGACTTTATTTGAACAAATTGTCATTGATCCTCGCCGCGTTCAAACCGATTTGCCATCGGCTTTCTCGAATTAGACAACTAATCCAACAGGTTGTTAAAATCGCCAGAGTTGCGGCTCATGACGAGGATGCCCTGGTCGCCCCTCAGGAAGACAGAAGGGTATTTTAGGAGATTTTAATTGGATATTTTTCAGAAGAAGGCAATCGGGTTTTCATATTTCTCTCAGCAATGTGATAACGATGATGAGAATGGTACGAGGTAAAGCCTGTGGTGGTAACACCGCGATGGCGTTGGCTGGAGGATCGAGTTCTTCTGCGACTGGTATTGACCATTTTACGTGCAAAGCTTGTTGTTGGACAAAACTTGCTGTCCGCCAGAGAACCTCCACCATTCTTCACAGCTTTGTCTTCAGGGTGGTTGGTTCCGGCCAGAATTCCTGTTGACTGGTCATCAGGGGACAGGTCTATAGGATGTGTTCCGGGGTCTGCTGGCCGTAAATCTTGCCAATGGACAAAACTTACCATCCGCCGGAGGACCTCCACCATTCTTCACAGCTTTGTCTTCATGGTGGTTGGTTCTGGCCAGAATTCCTGTCGACTGGTAACCAGGGGACAGGACTGTAGGACATGTTCAGGGGTTTGCTTACCACCTCTACATTCACTGTTGGCTGTTGCTCGGACTCCATTTGGAGTCAGCAAACTCTTTTCTGCCTCCTGCGTTCTTCCCAGATAAACCGATCTAATTTTACTTCATTCAACACAAAAGAACTACTCTTCTTGTAAATCTATTTTTCATTCAAAAACTTGTCTACTTTTATTCATTTTTCATGTCTTTTTATGTACGCACACGGAAAATGTTCACGGGCGTGACAACTGGAGAGGCACGACTTGTCGATGATGGGAGGTACACACAATTATAATCATGTGAAGGGAACCTCCACAAAACAGATTGAAATCTGAGGAATCTCTGAGAGGCATTCTAACTTGGATTTTTTGTGAAAGCATGTATATCAATTTTGATCAGAAGCAGCAGTTTTGGAACTTTCCTGAATCCTGAAGACGTCGTCCTCTGCGAAAGTTTTACTTCATCTGGTGGCCATTTGGAGAACCATTTGACATCACTCCAAGATGGAATGAAGATAGACTATTACAGAACTGGATGGCTGACAATTTCATAACTTGGGACAAATCTCATAAAAACATCTGTTTCCTGAACAAGCTTTTATCTGAATGCGAGACAGCGACGCACAAAATATAATCTTCATAATTAACTATTAAACATCCAGACAGATTAAATAGACATCAAACGTTGGATTACCATGGAAACAAGTGTTTGTGAATGGTGACGAGGTAACCTACACCTACATGCTCTAAAAGCAAAATGGAGAATTGTGAGGCCCTTATGTTGGTTGAGGCTCACAACAGGTCGTCACAAGCACAGGTAGTTGAACGAATCACCTCGCATCGGCAGGATTATAACGTCCAATCAACACTTCTATTCTAAAGGTTCTTCACGTGATATCACATTTCCATGACGACACGATGCCGCCATATTGGCCGTCATAATTTCAAGCAACTCAGGCATGAACACAGCGTCAACACACAATCTGACGTCAACATGTCGCGACGTGATAGTTTTGATGTTGATGTCATCGCTGGCCATTTGACAGCCAATATGGCCAATTCTTTGAAGTCACGTGACCATTATGTCAGTGAAGAACCTCAAGAGAATGTGACGCTGAGTCAGTCACACTGACAACTTTCAGCACAACGGCTATGACACTTTCCACTACAGATCTGTGATTTTAGTTGGGGACCATGTTTACAAATTGGGAAAAATGTGTGCCCAGTTTGAAGGCCGACTGCTTCGCACTTATCTATCTGTTTGAAACATTTCAACTACCATTGAGAAGTCAAGAATCTCTAGTTTTTAAATGTCTAAGCAGTTTGAAAATAGACTTAGGGACCTGGCCGCAATCACCATGGAATTCAATCATTTGAGCCTCAAAAGTTTGCAATTTCACGCCAACAGAGTTATGTCGTGGGCGCCGCTGACGTGACATGACGTCGTCCTTTGACGCAGTGGTCCCCAACCAACGTCATGGATCTGTAGTTTCAGAGCACTTCATCAGTCCGGTTTCTCTCCAGAAATCTTTCCAGGGAACTCAAGGAGCTGCTCAATCAGTGCATCACTTGATCAGACCAGTTGAGGGTATGAAGTGGGGATTTGAGTGAAAATCGTACCTGAGGCCTCTTGGATGCGAGTCTGACAGTTAACCACTCCACCAATGTGGTCACTGAATGACTGATGACAACTCTGATGATTTCACTTTGAATGGAGACACTCGCCTGTGAAAGTCGAAATGTCCACCTACCTGTTGTTGATTTTCTCTCTGTGTTGTCAACCGTGCCTCGATACACCTCCGTGTTTCAATAAATGCCTGACGTTGAGCGACCTCTGTTGGGTAGTGAATGAACACGCCAATAATGTTGGCCGCGATGAATATGAAGACGTTGGCAACGATCTGAAATCACAAAAGGTTTATATCTCTTTATTGGCAGCCATATTGCAACAATGTCAAGGTCATGGCAACCATTCTGCAACAATGCCAAGGTCACAGCAACCATACTGCAACAATGTCAAGAGCCGCTAACGCTTTGCTTTGGCTCCTGTTTACTGTAGCACTCTGTTTTGGCGAATAAAGCTATACATACATACATGTCAAGGTCACGGCAGCCATTCTGCAACAATGTCAAGGTCATGGCAACCATAGTGCAACAATGTCTAGATGATGGCAGCCATAGTGCAACAATCTCAAGGTCACAACAGCCATTCTGCAACAATGTCAAGGTCATGGCAACCATAGTGCAACAATGTCAAGGTCACGGCAGCCATTCTGCAACAATGTCAAGGTCATGGCTGAAAAGGCTGATTAGTAATCATTCTAGGAACTCATTTTTATTCATCATTTATGGCTTATGATAAAAGTTTCAGAAATCTCTCAGAATTGGGCAGATATCACTATCAACACAGGAAATTGCAAAGATAACACCGAACTATAACCACTTTCCACTTTTAGATTGCAGCCCGTACTTACCCTTTAAGTAAAGTGTCATTTACACCTGACCAGTGCAGTCGGTATTGATGTACAGGTTCCATATGGTCAGGAATTAAACACGTGCATATTATGTGCAGGTCTATTCGTGTATAAGAACTGTTAATTTTATTATCACTTCCTTGCCTAATTCAAAACGTGGATTTTTGATGAGAGCCATGAAAATGGCAGTTTACACTGCCAGGACTGTGTCCACAATGGTGTAGTGAAAAACACAGCTGTACCCAGGTCATGGGGCCAATTCTCATTTCAAGAGATGGACAAAAAGGTGTTCATCAATAGTCAGCAGGTCCAGTTTCCCCCTACATTTCAATAAACTGCTCGATATCACCGATTCATATAATCAACAAAGTGAACTTTTCATGTGAAAACAACAGACGACATACAATTGAAAACAAGGAACTCTTTGGCAGTAAAAAGTAAAACATTACGCCATTTAAATCTCAAAAGGGAAGTCGTTTCATATTGCGGCAAATATTCCAATCGAATACGCCCCGGTAATCCTTTTGGATCGCTGGTTGCTGATCGTTTTAAGTCATTTGGAGATATTAATAAATGATGGGCATGAGAAGTCTCGTGTGTTATCAAAGTGGAGGGCCTTGGGGAGGGCAGCCACTTGATCTGTATGGGTGGGAAAAAGGGCTGTTCATGAGCGTGATGTGGTGAAGTTTGTGGTTGACTTGATGGAGACTGACTGACATAAAGCAACAAATTCGTGCTGCGAGCTTGGAAATCTTGTCTGTGTGCCATGTTGGACAAAAAGTGAGCAGAGATGAGGTAGCACACTATGTAGCACACATGTCTGATGCAAAGACATGGCTCAATGATCTCAATATTTTTGTATGTGTGCTACCAACTTCATGTTGAAGTTTTGATTTGGCTGTCAGAGTACGTGCAACAAGCCTGTCACCTGGAGGTCATGGATTCCATTCCAAATTTGACCACAAGATGTCATAGTCACTCATAGCAGTACGCCACCTAGTGTCTGATTTTCAAAATGCTCCACATCTAATATGACCGCCACTGAAAAAACTCGCTTTTGCCATTTTTCAAAGATGCTGACGTCCCCGACGGCATCTAATTCCATCCGTTCGTATCATCTCCGTGACGATAACTCACAAAGGGCCACTCAACTTTCAATATAACGGTCCTCCTTCCTGACGCGGCGATCATTATGAAGACGGCAACTCTTAATAAAAAGTCTGCCGTCTTTGATTATTAAAATGGCCGTCAATCACGCTCATTTGTTAAGAAGAATCAATGAGCAGATCACAAGAATGATTCACCCATATTAATTGATCTGAGATCGATTTACCGATTCGTTTCTTACGTCTACAGGTGGAGTATTAAGTTGGTATAAAATGTCCGCTCAAGCAGTTCGGGATGGAATGTACGATTTGTAACAAGAGACCGAGCATGGACACAAGAAGCGTCAATATTCCATTTCAGTTGTCAGTTTTGTTGATAACTTTTGTATCGCTCGCCTTGAAGGCCATTATAGCACGACCATGAATACAAATGCAGCAGAATCTGTCTTCTTTCTTTGCCATGCTGCTCCTCAACAAAGGTTTTCTGACGTTCGTCCTTGGAACGACCTTACATACAAAGTGTTTTGTGATGTTTCAAAGGATGTATTCTGCATCAAAAATGTGGAAATGCACACAAATAGGAGCTAAGTAAGAAAAGCAGCAAATTAACAGAGCTTGGAGCATCATTTGGTCAAACCAACTAATCAGAGGCCTGTGTATTGGGAGCAAAGTTTAATTTCTCAGGCATCATTTGGTACCAACTGTTCTGAGACCAGGGGTCGGTTGCACGAAAAGTTGAAAAGATAAAAGTCTGTTAATTTAACATTTCCTGTTATATCCTTATCTTTGTTTTAACTTACAAAACTAACATTTTGGGATAACGCCAACTTGATAAACTAACAGTGATTTTTAACTTTTGTGCAACAGGCCCCTGCTCCAGATGTCTGACACTTCGGGAATTTTCCATTTTTATGTTTCGAACCCCTGACGTCATGTAACTTTTCCCATTTTTTCCAAAAGACTAAATTAACAATTGACATTCACTAAAAGGATCCTTACGCCATGAAGCCATTTAGTGTCACTTCCACGGCCGACACAATTAGCCCAAATCGCTCCACGGCGTACAGCGTCATTGAGAGAGGAACAGACAGACAGACAGACAGACACACACACACACAGACAGACACCACGACCAAACACTATATGGTTTCCGATCTTGAGATCGGAAACCATAATCACCCAGGTACAATCAGCGCATCAAAAGTGGAGCCAGTTTGATCCTCGGGTCGTGTTACAAACTGGTCTGGTTATTTTGGTAACCAAGAGAAGAACCAACTCTTGACTAATTGGTTGCGCCACTTGAATAAACCTGAAGTCCAACATTTTGTCACTGTATGGTACATGTACTGTTCCATTCTGAGGTAATCAATGGCAGGCTGCACTCCCAACCTCACCACCCACAAAATATGTGCAGCAACATAAGGAGCAAGTGCTGAGAACCACAGATTACCTCAAGATGGGGATGTGGAGGCTATTGCCTCAAATTTTACATCGGTAACATAAGGAGCAAGTGCTGAGAACCACAGATTACCTCAGGATGGGGATGTGGAGGCTATTGCCTCAAATTTTACATCGGTAACATAAGGAGCAAGTGCTGAGAACCACAGATTACCTCAAGATGGGGATGTGGAGGCTATTGCCTCAAATTTTACATCGGTAACATAAGGAGCAAGTGCTGAGAACCACAGATTACCTCAGGATGGGGATGTGGAGGCTATTGCCTCAAATTTTAAATCAGTAATTTGGGCATAAAGATTCTCCAAAATGGTCTAAACAGTTTTATTTTCATCATCAAAACCGACTGGCGTCTACAACTTTACAAAAGATTCTGTCCAAATGGTGCAACTTTTGGAAAACCACTCGATAAGCTCGTTTGTTTTTTCTATGCGTCCTCTCACTGAATGAGTTAACGTCATCTTTGAAGTCCTGCGAGCCAGTCGGCTGAACGATCGCTGGCGAACTGCGAGCCAGTGGGCTGAACGATCGCTGACGAACGACGAGCAAAGACACAGAGATAAAACCTCCAATTCCCCGACTTTATTTGAACAAATTGTCATTGATCCTCGCCGCGTTCAAACCGATTTGCCATCGGCTTTCTCGAATTAGACAACTAATCCAACAGGTTGTTAAAATCGCCAGAGTTGCGGCTCATGACGAGGATGCCCTGGTCGCCCCTCAGGAAGACAGAAGGGTATTTTAGGAGATTTTAATTGGATATTTTTCAGAAGAAGGCAATCGGGTTTTCATATTTCTCTCAGCAATGTGATAACGATGATGAGAATGGTATGAGGTGAAGCCTGTGGTGGTAACACCGCGATGGCATTGGCTGGAGGACCGAGTTCTTCTGCGACTGGTATTGACCATTTTGGGGGTGTCAGGGTGGCGCAGTGGAATCACCGGCGCCTACCACCACTGAGGTGGCAGGTTCGATCCCCAGGTCATGCAAGTGGCTTTATGTGGTAGAGAGGGCAATCTCTCCGCGACATCGTAGGTTTTATCCAGGGGCTCCGGTTTCCTCCTACATATCATTAATATCGCCCAGTATTGTTTGATGAGTAGCTATAATGCCCTAAGTGGGCGCTTGCACTCCTAAAATAAAACTTTATTGACCATTTTACGTGCAAAGCTTGTCATTCAACAAAACTTGCTGTCCGCCAGAGAACCTCTGCCATTCTTCACAGCTTTGTCTTCAGGGTGGTTGGTTCCGGCCAGAATTCCTGTTGACTGGTCATCAGGGGACAGGTCTATAGGATGTGTTCCGGGGTCTGCTGGCCGTAAATCTTGTCGATGGACAAAACTTGCCATCCGCCGGAGGACCTCCACCATTCTTCACAGCTTTGTCTTCATGGTGGTTGGTTCTGGCCAGAATTCCTGTCGACTGGTAACCAGGGGACAGGTCTGTAGGATGTGTTCCGGGGTTTGCTTACCACCTCTACATTCACAGTTGGCTGTTGCTCGGACTCCATTTGGAGTCAGCAAACTCTTTTCTGCCTCCTGCGTTCTTCCCAGATAAACTAATCTAATTTTACTTCATTCAACACAAAAGAACTACTCTTCTTGTAAATCTATTTTTCATTTTTCATTCAAAAACTTGTCTACTTTTATTCATTTTTCATGTCTTTTTATGTACGCACACGGAAAATGTTCACGGGCGTGACAACTGGAGACATTTTAGGTAATAATCCATCATTTTATAACAACATTGCCGTCGCTGGAGCCGAACATGGGACCCAATCAGACGTACACAACGTCACACTTAAAATCCGATTATAATGACAACACTGCACGGAAGAGAAGTTGAACAATCCAAATGTCATTCCGTGTGATTTATAGAACCTCACGGCGAACCATTGAACATCGCTAGATCAATTTCAGTCTCGTTTCAACTCATGACATGACGGCACGACTTGTCGATGATGGGAGGTACACACAATTATAATCATGTGAAGGGAACCTCCACAAAACAGATTGAAATCTGAGGAATCTCTGAGCTAGGTATAGCTTTCACAAAAAATCCAAGTTAGAATATATTCTAACTTGGATTTTTTGTGAAAGCATATATACGTATATCAATTTTGATCAGAAGCAGCAGTTTTGGAACTTTCCTGAATCCTGAAGACGTCCTCCTCTGCGAAAGTTTTACTTCATCTGGTGGCCATTTGGAGAACCATTTGGTGTCACTCCAAGATGGAATCAGGGTTTCCGCCAGGATTGTCAAGGAGGGGGGAGAAAAAAAAATTTCAACTTTTTTTCGAAAATTTTTTTTTCCCCAAAAATTTGTTGGTTTTTTTTGGTTAAAAATGGCCTCCAGAGTCATTTTTTACACTCCAAAATGCAAAATTAATCTTCCTTCTGCATGAAAATTGCATTTGAAATGTGACAAATTAAAGAAAAACACTACTGAAGTGAAAATAGTGATATTTGAAAAAGGTTAGTCTGCAAACTTGAGGGGGGGATATCCCCTCCTTGAAATTTTTGAGGAGGGGATTCATCCCCCCCATCCCCCCCTCTGGCGGAAACACTGGGAATGAAGATAGACTATTACAGAACTGGATGGTTGACAATTTCATAACTTGGGACAAATCTCATAAAAACATCTGTTTCCTGAACAAGCTTTTATCTGAATGCGAGACAGCGACGCACAAAATATAATCTTCATAATTAACTATTAAACATCCAGACAGATTAAATAGACATCAAACGTTGGATTACCATGGAAACAAGTGTTTGTGAATGGTGACGAGGTAACCTACACCTACATGCTCTAAAAGCAAAATGGAGAATTGTGAGGCCCTTATGTTGGGTGAGGCTCACAACAGGTCGTCACAAGCACAGGTAGTTGAACGAATCACCTCGCATCGGCAGGATTTTAATGTCCAGTTAACACTTCTAGAGGTTCTTCACGTGATGTCACATTTCCATGACGACACAATGCCGCCATATTGGCCGTCAAAATGTCAAGCGACGTCACGGCATGAACACAGCGTCAACACACAGATCTGACGTCAACATGTCACGACGTGATAGTTTTGATGTCATCGCTGGCCATTTGACGGCCAATATGGCCGATTCTTTGAAGTCACGTGACCATTATATCAGTGAAGAACCTCAAGAGAATGTGATGCTGAGTCAGTCACACTGACAACTTTCAGCACAACGGCTATGACACTTTCCACTACAGATCTGTGATTTTAGTTGGGGACCATGTTTACAAATTGGGAAAAATGTGTGCCCAGTTTGAAGGCCGACTGCTTCGCACTTAATATCTATCCGTTTGAAACATTTCAACTACCATTGAGAAGTCAAGAATCTCTAGTTTTTAAATGTCTAAGCAGTTTGAAAATAGACTTAGGGACCTGGCCGCAATCACCATGGAATTCAATCATTTGAGCCTCAAAAGTTTGCAATTTCACGCCAACAGAGTTATGTCGTGGGCGCCGCTGACGTGACATGACGTCGTCCTTTGACGCAGTGGTCCCCAACCAACGTCATGGATCTGTAGTTTCAGAGCACTTCATCAGTCCGGTTTCTCTCCAGAAATCTTTCCAGGGAACTCAAGGAGCTGCTCAATCAGTGCATCACTTGATCAGACCAGTTGAGAGTATGAAGTGGGGATTTGAGTGAAAATCGTACCTGAGGCCTCTTGGATGCGAGTCTGACAGTTAACCACTCCACCAATGTGGTCACTGAATGACTGATGACAACTCTGATGATTTCACTTTGAATGGAGACACTCGCCCATGAAAGTCGAAATGTCCACCTACCTGTTGTTGATTTTCTCTCTGTGTTGTCAACCGTGCCTCGATACACCTCCGTGTTTCAATAAATGCCTGACGTTGAGCGACCTCTGTTGGGTAGTGAATGAACACGCCGATTATGTTGGCCGCGATGAATATGAAGACGTTGGCAACGATCTGAAATCACAAAAGGTTAATATCTCTTTATTGGCAGCCATATTGCAACAATGTCAAGGTCATGGCAACCATTCTGCAACAATGTCAAGGTCACGGCAACCATACTGCAACAATGTCAAGATCATGGCAGCCATTCTGCAACAAGGTCAAGGTCATGGCAACCATAGTGCAACAATGTCTAGATCATGGCAGCCATAGTGCAACAATGTCTAGATGATGGCAGCCATAGTGCAACAATCTCAAGGTCACGACAGCCATTCTGCAACAATGTCAAGGTCATGGCAACCATTCTGCACCAATGTCAAGGTCACGGCAGCCTTAATGCAACAATGTCAAGGTCATGGCTGAAAAGGCCTGATCAGTAATCATTCTAGGAAATCATTATTCATCATTTCTGGCTTATGATAAAGGTTTCAGAAATCTCTCAGAATTGGGCAGATATCATTATCAACACAGGAAATTGCAAAGATAACACCGAACTATAACCACTTTCCACTTTCAGACTGCAGCCCGTACTTCCCCTTTAAGTAAAGTGTCATTTACACCTGACCAGTGCAGTCAGTATTGATGTACAGGTTCCATATGGTCAGGAATTAAACACATGCATATTATGTGCAGGTCTATTCTTGTATAAGAACTGTTAATTTTATTATCACTTCCTTGCCTCAAAACGTGGATTTTTGATGAGAACCATGAAAATGGCAGTTTACACTGCCAGGACTGTGTCCACAATGGTGTAGTGAAAAACACAGCTGTACCCAGGTCATGGGGCCAATTCTCATTTCATGACAAAAAGGTGTTCATCGATATTCAGCAGGTGCAGTTTCCCCCTTCATTACAATAAACTGCTCGATATCATCGATTCATATAATCAACAAAGTGAACTTTTCATGTGAAAACAACAGACGACACAATTGAAAACAAGCAACTCTTCGGCAGTAAAAAGTAAAACATTACGCCATTTAAATCTCAAAAGGAAGTAGTTTCATATTGCAGCAAATACTCCAATCGAATACGCCCCGGTAATCCTTTTGGATCGCTGGTTGCTGATCGTTTTAAGTCATTTGGAGATATTAATAAATGATGGGCATGAGAAGTCTCGTGTGTTATCAAAGTGGAGGGCCTTGGGGAGGGCAGCTACTTGATCTGTATGGGTGGGAAAAAGGGCTGTTCATGAGCGTGATGTGGTGAAGTTTGTGGTTGACTTGATGGAGACTGACTGACATAAAGCTGGGAGCCGTAGCACACAAATTCGTGCTGCGAGCTTGGAAATCTTGTCTGTGTGCCATGTTGGACAAAAAGTGAGCAGAGATGAGGTAGCACACTATGTAGCACACAATGTCTGATGCAAAGACATGGCTCAATGATCTCAATATTTTTGTACGTGTGCTACCAACTTCATGTTGAAGTTTTGATTTGGCTGTCAGAGTACGTGCAACAAGCCTGTAACCTGGAGGTCATGGATTCCATTCCAAATTTGACCACAAGATGTCATAGTCACTCATAGCAGTACGCCACCTAGTGTCTGATTTTCAAAATGCTCCACATCTAATATGACTGCCACTGAAAAAACTCGCTTTTGCCATTTTTCAAAGATGCTGACGTCCCCGACGGCATCTAATTCCATCTGTTCATATCATCTCCGTGACGATAACTCACAAAGGGCCACTCAACTTTCAATATAACGGTCCTTCTTCCTGACGCGGCGATCATTATGAAGACGGCAACTCCTAATAAAAAGTCTGCCGTCTTTGATTATTAAAATGGCCGTCAATCACGCTCATTTGTTAAGAAGAATCAATGAGCAGATCACAAGAATGATTCACCCATATTAATTGATCTGAGATCGATTTACCGATTCGTTTTTTACGTCTACAGGTGGAGTATTTTGTCGGTATAAAATGTCCGCTCAAGCAGTTCGGGATGGAATGTACGATTTGTAACGAGAGACCGAGCATGGACGCAAGAAGCGTCACTATTCCATTTCAGTTGTCAGTTTTGTTGATAACTTTTGTATCGCTCGCCTTGAAGGCCATTATAGCACGACCATGAATACAAATGGAGCAGAATCTGTCTTCTTTCTTTGCCGTGCTGCTCCTGAACAAAGGTTTTCTGACGTTCGTCCTTGGAACGACCTTACATACAAAGGGTCGTATTTTAGAACGTTCCTTAACGTTAAGGTCGACCTTAAGTCTATTGTAAAACCGTCGAGAACAATAGATTCAAGGTGGACCTTAATGTTAAGGAACATTCTAAAATACGGCCCAAAGTGTTTTGTATGTTTCAAAGGATGTATTCTGCATCAAAAATGTGGAAATGCACACCAATAGGAGCTAAGTAAGAAAAGCAGCAAATTAACAGAGCTTGGAGCATCATTTGGTCAAACCAACTAATCAGAGGCCTGTGTATTGGGAGCAAAGTTTAATTTCTCAGGCATCATTTGGTACCAACTGTTCTGAGACCAGGGGTCGGTTGCATGAAAAGTTGAAAAGATAAAAGTCTGTTAATTTAACATTTCCTGTTATATCCTTATCTTTGTTTTAACTTACAAAACTAACATTTTGGGATAACGCCAACTTGATAAACTAACAGTGATTTTTAACTTTTGTGCAACCGGCCCCTGCTCCAGATGTCTGAGACTTTGGGAATTTTCCATTTTTATGTTTCGAACCCCTGACGTCATGTAACTTTTCCCATTTTTTCCAAAAGACTAAATTAACAATTGACATTCACTAAAAGAATCCTTACGCCATGAAGCCATTTAGTGTCACTTCCACGGCCGACACAATTAGCCCAAATCGCTCCACGGCGTACAGCGTCATTGAGAGAGGATGAGATAAATTAGCCAGTATGAATGAGGTGACGGCGGAATTAGCAAAATAATCGTCTGCGGGGGTTTATGAGGCTAGTTATACACACAGGGGTCATTTAGTTCATTTTAACTCCATTTGCGCCATCTGCTTGTTTCCTAAGATACCAACAAAACTGTTCTGAACATCGAAACAGAACTTGACCTTGACCTCTGACCTTCATCTGCACCGCTGACCTTCAGTTGGCCTTGAACTTCGACCTTCATTTTGATTTTGAAGCAACAGGCCGCAGATGCAGAAGAAGTGTCTGAACATTGAAACAGAACTTGACCTTCACTCTGATCTTGATCTTGACCTTGACCTTCACTCGACCTTGAACTTTGACCTTCACCTTGATTTTGAACTGTGAAGCAACAAGCAGCGGATGCAGAAGAAAGTCAGGCCACACCTCATACATGTAAACTGTAATGTTTTCCCTCATGTTCATGCCTGTGATATTTTCCACCAATTTTCCTCATGATTCCACAACTTGCCTCCTGTCAACTCCATAAGATTTATTGCGCGTGTGATTGCTTTCTAATGGCGACAAATGGCGGGAAGAATGAGCCGCTATTGTTGCCATGTCGATGCCAAATAAATAACACGGCATATTGATGATGAATGACGTATCGGTGGAGTTCAGCGTTGGACATGTAACAAGAGGCTGTTCATGTTTGTTATGCATGACAGCCTGTTTTTTTATACAGGGAGGTAAAAGAATAATGCAAGTAGACATCCAGTTTGTTCACTTTCGATCACTGTAGTAAGAATGGCGAGCAAATGTACCATGAAGCAGAAGGAAACCAGAGGTGCCGGGTGAAACTTGTGATATCACAAGTAGTTGTCACCCTTTTTCTCTACAAGTTCGACACGGCAGTTTCCTGTGGGTCACTGCTCACACCATCATCGAGAACCGAGAACAACGTCGTACTTGATGCAGGAGGAAACTTGCCCTGTTACAAGGAATCTTCGCTCTCAATTATCATCGCATGAAGGTTGGTTCAACTCCCTGGAGTTGAACCCCAAACCACTGGTGACAGGTGCTGACATTTCCACTGCACCACTCTGACCATCCTGACAAGATTCACTTTTTGACTTCTTGACAAGTTTTGACCAAACCGGTCTGCAACTTAACCTACTGTCATACTTGACAACCGATCAAACAAAAGAGCAATACGTCGCCGAGACAAATCAGAAATGGAAATGAACAAGACCCAGAGTTCATAAGTAATTTCATACGACGACGATATTAAACTTCCCGTAACTTTGATTGGTATTTCTGTCTCGTTCCCGTAATGATATCGACCGGATCCAGTGAGGAGGTGGAGATAATTGAGAGGAGACCTTCGGACCCAGGAGACGTCTGCTGTTGTTACGGTGATTCTGATTGGATTAGACAGGTGCAACAGAGAGAATACTAACGTGGTTCTAATTGATTTGTTGTCACTTCAAATTATTTCGTTTATTTGATCAGTTTGTTTGAGAACCTCTGATAGAATTAAGCCAGGATTCGTATCCTCTGTTTGGGAATCTGGACGGAATCATTTTCATCACTGTAGGACACCAACCCAGCCAAGACGGTATCAACTAGCTGGACCGAAGAGGCCAGGTTTCGCTATAACGTCCCAGAACAGGGCATGGTCAACTCCAATCATAACTTGTTGTAGAGCACCGTAGCGTGTTATCATGAATCAATAACGTCCTCCCTGCAGTTGTGGAGTGTTAACACAATGACATCAATCATTTCAACAAATTACCTCAATCAAGATGGAATGGCAATTGGAGGAGGAGGGACGCCAGACCTTCAAGATGGCCACATCGCGTGGCGACATGGATCACCATCGATTGTGTCAACGCTGTTGCTAACTGACCAATATCGATGCGTTGTTGGTAGGAATTTGCAATGTGGTGTGACTGACGGGACTGCAAACAACTCGCCCTGACTTAAAGAGTGCCGTCTCCTTTCTTAAAGATGTCGTCTGCTCTTGCCGTGTTTGGAACCGTACCCAAAGACTCAACACAATTTCATGCCCCCATAAATAATCATGAAATGACACTTTTCAATTCAACTCATTCCAAGTTTTGCACAAAAAGAGAACTCAATCACTTGTGCAATTTTCGAAAAATACGTTTTTAGAATTTGAAAACAGCTGTGTGTGTCTCATGACGAGCGTTATTTCACGCTGAGAGGAGGCTGATGTCATGGAAACCAACTTCTCAGGTTTGTAGGAATAACACTTGGGGGGGGGGGGGGGGGG
>NMRB01000191.1:307646-468491 GCA_002633025.1 Notospermus geniculatus | reverse complement strand
AACAGCCTTCCAATTTCATCATGTCCAAGCCTTGGTAACATGAGAACCATTACGAACTATCACACCTGATGCGCTCACAATTACAGAGAAACCCGAATAAGAATGCCATTAACATACAAATTGGTTAATTTTCATAAATTTTGAGAGCAGCATGTGAAAGAGCACCCAAAAAAAACCCTGTACAGCAATTTTCATCACTTCAAATTTCGCTTAAATACTTCACGATTGTATTACAATAACCTATGGCAAAAAGACTGATTGTTCAAATCATTAAATTGCCATAACTTTGTTTATAGATGAGCTATTGGGATAATTCAAACTGTTCTGAATTCAGTATTCATCAAGCTACACAGCCATTATGATTGTACTTCGTTTTGATACAGTTGAAAATTTCTTTTGCCATACCTAGCTAGTAATTATTAAATTTGTTCAAGAAGATCGAACAACAATAAAAACTGACAAACCATTGGCTAGAATTCCTCAGCAAAAGTGGCTTGTGATAAGTCCTATTCAGAATAGGGATTGTTTGGGTCAGCTTGTCCTGACCGAAGGGTCTTGGCAGGCAATGGAGAATAGCCTTGTTAAGTAGGCGTACTTGTTAAAGAGAGATGAATGATCCTAATAATTTCTATTTCAGTCGATGATGACTACAAATATCTTGCCTTCAGTGATTCGCTTGTCACCACATCAGACACTGGTAAAGAGGTTGGAGAATTTACAGTAACAATAGAACCAACCAAACATAGAGGAGAAGAATGCTTCCTCATCCACGCTAACAGCCATGGCATTGTTGATACGGTACCATGTGGGACCTCCATAACGGCCTACGTGTCGAAGAAGTTGGAGACTTTAGAACAGCAACATCATGAATATGTCAAGGTAGGAAGAGATTTAGGGTTGTAATGAAACTGATGATGACAGCTGATGGATTGCAAATCTTGTACTTTGTGATAGAACAAGCAGAGAAGTGCAGAGTCAAGTATGAATCAGGATTCATTGTTTCAGATTATGACATATCAGATGTACAAAGTTGTGTTTTTCATTTCAGTTGGAGAATCTACCTCTTGATAGGAAAACATTTATAGTTAAACAGAATGATGGGTATGTGGTCAATAAAGTGATCACACAGGGCCAGGTAAGTTGATCTGAACACATCCTAGAATGGAGTGTGAAGGCAGGCTTCCTGTTCATGGTAACTTTACAGCACTGAACTGAAAATATAGACAACGGAATGTATGAATATCCCATAGATTGACAAAAAAACTGACTTTCTTCAGAAAATTCCCCAAATTCACCCATTTACGGAATTATCTAGGCACAGTATTGTCCCAGTTGATAATGATTGATTGTCTTTTTCCTCCAGGATGAGCAGCGGATGGCACGGACGTTTAAACACGAACACATGGAAGGGTTCGTGTCTGAGGGATCAAACCTTCTCCTACAGAGGTTGTTGGTGCGGAAGTGCCTTTCTGCGAAGCTGGGTGTCCCGGGAAATCTACAGTTCCTGTCATTTGATTCAGATACAAATCTATGTTCTGCTGTTTATGTGAGTAAAAACTTGCTTATTCCTGATCTGTAACGTGTCGAGAATCTTCTTGAGCAGTATTCCATGATGTCAAATCTGTAAAAATATGCAACCGCTCGCCAGAATTTTGATCAGTCGAGGAAATAGTTCGTCATAAATCATGTTTCTTTTTCAGAAAACCCTGGATGACAGGAAACAGTTCGTCGGCGATGATGACTTGGACGTTGTTGGCATTGAACGAACCATTAATTCACTTAGCGATCTTCCCACCACTTGGCAATCATATTTTACCATTGACGGGTAGGTACAGGGAGGAAAGGGTTAAACTTCGAAGTGGAAGTGGGTTGGGATGGTATTCGAACTTATGAACGTTCTCAGTCAGTATTTATTTCAACATGGAGTATCGGACACAGTTCTGTCACATTCTTGATTCTTCTGTCCTGTTTTCAGTCATTTATCCAACCGTGTACAAGTGGGCTCACCAGTCACAATGAAGCTTGTCCGAGTTCCGACACCAGTTGAAGAAGGTAAGTGTGCATCTAGAAAATCAAGATAGTTGTGCAGAATCTGTCATTGACGGATGGATATCGTTCATAAGTATGTGTTTCTGGGTTTCAGACGAAGAGCCACCAAAACCAACCTTTGATAAGCAGCCTTTGAATTGGGAAGAAGATATGCAGCTTTATTCAAAGTTTCTGGATAGGAAGGTACGAGTAGCTCTGGTGTGAAGTAGAAATGTTGATGACTGGCACAAGCTATCCTCACAGGTTTCAAAACGAGTAGAAATCTAACATTTCGGATTGCACTTGGGTGTCCTCAATAGATCTGCACCTGATTTTAAATAGTTAACAACAAGAAGCTTCTACTGGGCCCCCTACTGTTTACCTATAGGTTTCATTGGCTGTTTGTCTACTGGGCAGGGTCCAGACCCTCCTCCCCTTTCTTTAGGGAATGGAATAAGGCACCCCACCCAAGAATGCTGGGGGGGGGGGGGGTCGAGCACGCACATCACAGCCATCAAAACGTCAAGCAGTCATATCCAGACACATCACCACGGCTAACGTTCTTTTGATAACAAGCTTGTAGAGTAGTTTGATAGTTGTAACAACATAGTTTTTACAGTTGTCTACATCAATCTTTCTTTTAGGAAGAATTAAAAGGGGACCACGCAGTCTACATGTAACAACATAGTTATACAGTTGTCTACATCAATCTTTCTTTTAGGAAGAATTAAAAGGGGATCACGCAGTCTACATGCGACACCATCCAGAACTCCGTGCTCTGCTGGCAGACTTCCTACAGTTCCTGTTGCTCCGGAAGCCAGACAACGTCCTCGCATTCGCCGCCGAATATTTCGCTTCATTTTCTGCACATGTTCCAAACTCATCACCGTATCTGAACTCCACACAACAGACGCCATTTGCAACGCGGTCAAATACCAAAGTCAACGGTGCAACAGGACAGAAATCTTAAACAAGATAGGGGGTCGGGATAACCACAGTTTCTCTGAATCAGTTCAGTTCGGTTCTGAGCTATAAAGATTTCATTTGAGACTGAGGCTTTGGGACCACTGCCTTTGGCCTCTGTCTTGTTCTGATTGATTGATTGACAATCTCCCTGCCCCTTCCCCTGATTGAAATCCTTTTGGAAGAGTAAGTCCAGAATGAGGAATCTAGCTTGCTGAGTAATACACCAAGGCAAGGGGCATTGATGTAGATTCCATTTAGAAAGTGTGAGCCGTCACCTGGCCACATCTCACCTGAGAGACCTTGACCTTGCCGGTGTGATTTGGAAGCATCAGTGAAAGACATTTCTTTCCTATCATGCATGGCGCACAAAATGTTCAACACTTTCTGCAAAAGGAGACCACCTAATCACAGTTCTGTGTGAACTAAATTGGCTCACTGTGTTTGGTAGTGTTGATTTTGAACTACCGGTAGTTTGTGTGGGTGTTAGTCAAGCATACAGAACTTGTGACCCTCTGATGAAGCCGTACCGCCCCCTCAAAGATCAGACAGTTGACATCAAACGCTACATGTGCAGATGATCATCAGCATGACCTGTTGGAGCATGATGACCCTTCTTGCCTTGCCATTTCCTTACACCACTTCATCTACTTGCTCTCCAATAGAAAGAGACATTAGACCAAAGCACCTTGTGTTGACGTTGTGCCTTTATACTTTAAACAGAAGATGCCTGGAATACAGGGTGGGAGTTTATCATGTTTATCAGTTTGTCCTCCATTGTTTCAATTCAAGTCATTTCAAAATGATTTCATCTCCGATATTTCCATCAGACTTCCTCAATGTCTGATCACACCAAAGAACATGATCATTATCAAATGAATCACTTCAAGATTTTTAATTAGCAACTCATTGTGATGGCCCTCTATACATGTATGTTCAATTTAGATCAGATGCAATGATGAATCAACTTCACCGTTTGCATGTACATGTAAATGAAAATGCATTGAATGGTGCACTCGGCATAATGTATACTTAAAAACAGTATTTTGTATGTTTGTAGATGATTGTACAGTTGTTAATGATGTTTATTTATTACAATGTTGACATAAGACAGTGCCTGTCTGACTCAAAACACGGGTCCATATAAAATGGCCCTTCCTGAATGAGTTTATTTATTTTACACCAAATTTGTATCAAAACCTATTGTTTGAATGTTACTCGGAGGTGTTTTTGGCTTCCACTGTCTGGTGTTCTGAAGGAAGAAACAGAAAATAATTACCTCTGGTTTGAAAGTCAACAAGTTCAGTGCCAAGCATCTTTATATCACAACTTTACAGTGTGCTTGATTGATGGGTAGCTTTGTGAAAGTTAACATTTTTCAACTCATTCTCTGCAGGGGACTTTTGGATGAAATTATTTTTAAAAAAATGTTTATTTTGGCTATCTGATGGATTCCTTGGAACTTCAAGTTCACTGAACAGACACTTTCCTTCTCTTGATCTTCCCTGCTGTCTGTCCATCAGACAAATCCATGGATCACTCAGATGAGGCACAACAGTCTCAAGCCATTCTGTGCCAAATTGTTGTTCTAAAGCTGTTGGCATTTAACTGTGATAAACCGTCATTCTGTCACCGTGGTTACAGAGATTGTGATCTAGTTTTGGCTTCCTCTAACTTCCCCTCACTTTATCTCAATCTCTTTGCATCTCAGCATCTGCTGAAAACCCCTAAATATAAACTGGTGTTGCCAACGCTTGTATCAGGAATATTCTGCTAGAAACCAGCTGGAATCTGAGTCGATGTAGACTGTCCTCCCAGTTTGTTGATGTATCAGTCCATTCCAAGTCCAACCTAACCTGCTGTTGATTCCATGATGACCTTGTACAACAATGTACTGGAATTTACTGAATTACTCTTTGTGTGCATGATAGACCACAATAATGTGTATACATGTTATTTGTACAGATATAAAATAAAAACATGAGTATTCTTTCAAACAGGTTGTTAATGAGTCTTTTCAGCGGAGAAAGTTGATAAAATTGTATTGGTGGAGGACCAATTTACCAGGTGACCACTATTCCTACCACACTGATACAGATCGCTGGCTGAAAGAAAATATGCTTGAGCAGAATAAATAAGTGCGTTGTTAATTCATACCCACAGGCAATATAGTTACAAAGAATACCATTTTTATGTTCTGGAAGCTGCCCGCTGAAGCATTTNAACACGTAAGACATATTACTTCATAGTCAAGAACCTAAAGAGGTTATGAAACCATTTCGATGGAAGGATTCAAAAGCCTGAAACAGCTGTGTATGGCTATGGACAGATCAGATCCAGATCAGATGGTCATTTTATTGTGGATGGGGGGGGGGCAGTTTCAGAGTTAGTTTCGGCCAAGAACAGTTCGGGAAAGTTCCAAAATTGGAAACGTTTCCGACTTTGGCAACGTTTCTTTTTTTGGAAGCGATTTTCGATTCCAATATCGGGAACGTTTCTGAATTTGGAAGCCCAGAGATTCTGGCAGAACCAAGCCTTTTGATGATGATAATTGATGATTATCGCCGGATTATCGATGATTGCAGCCAACTTACGCCAGCAATTCAGATTGTATGCCGTGAAATACAAGGTCACAGGTGCTGCCATCTGTTAATGGAAAAAAACACTTCCCAATTTTTGATACTCATATCCCGATTAGGCCTAACACGCAAATAGGCCTACACGGATTCCGATATTGGAATCGAAAACCGCTTCCGAAAAAAGAAACGTTGCCAATATTGGAATCGCTGGGCTTCCAAAATCAGAAACGTGTCCAAATTCAGAACTTTCCCGAACTGAGAATAGAAGGGCCTTGCCAAGGAGCCTAGGCCTATAATGTTGGGCGGATGGAGTAATGACCCTGCCTAGGCATGAATCATTAAAGCATTGGTCCAGTATAGTATTTCCAAATCTTGTTTTATTTAGGTTACATCCATCAGTCCTATGGGGCCAGGACAAGAGGAAAATCTTCCTGACTGTTGAAGTCAATAACATCAAGAAAAAAAATATCAAAGTTGAACCAACATCTATAGATTTTGAGTAAGTATGATAATCGTATCCTAAGATGATGCTTCCTCCTCCCCTTCTGCATTCTTACTGCTGTCGTGCATCACTCTTTCATTCATGAAACTGGAGCATCAGCAGTACGTGATGTAAGGCAGAGCTAAAGTCTGCAGTTCAGGATCAGTTATGATTCGACTACCGGTAAATATCATCCATATAATTTCTGTTTTATCTTGTTTTCAGAGTTGTGGCGGGGCCTGACCAGAAGGAGTATGCATTCACACTTAACTTTAATAAAGAGGTGTTGACAGATGTAAGTTTATGATGAGAACAATCAGTCTTGTGAACGATGTTTGGTATTGAAACCTCCTCAGAGAAGTTTAGTTACTTAAAGATCAGAAATTGATTAGGACTCTGACTAAGAATATTTCTGTTCATTCATCACTCAGTAATCACATCTGAAAATAAATGCCTTTCTCTTTAGTTTCAGGCTAAAGGCGGCGATCAACCTAATAAAAGAAACTTTGAAATTGTTCTCATAAAGAAAGAGGAGGGAAGTTGGTCAAAGTTACAAAAAGAACACCAAAAAAGGTTAGTTATGCCAAGTACACCGTCATTTGTCGTCAGCCGCTGTTGTCCTTACTCACTCTGTAGATTTTACTGAGGACTTTCTGATTGCAGTTTGTAACATTCACTTTAAGTTCCTGCAGAGTTCCCTAAAATTGTGAATCTGTGTTCTCCCTTTTCAGCCTCACAGAGTTCCCTAAAATTGTGAATCTGTGTTCTCCCTTTTCAGCCTCACTGGTTAAAAACAGATTTTAATAAATTTAAAGATTCCGATGAGTCAGACCTTGAAGAACATGACGGAGGAGACTTTGCTAATGTAAGTTAGATTAGAATTGATAGAATTCAATTGTATATGTAAGAAGCTTCATGTTACTGCTTTGCCGCACATCTACTGGTACTTAAAACATGTTTCTTTCTCCAACAGGTTATGAATCAGTTTGGAAACTTTGAACAGCCAGACATGCCAGATGATATGCCAGATGAAGAAGATAGTGATGATGAAATGCCAGACCTGACGGATAGCTAGGGATGCCACCAAGTGGACAAATCTAGAACTAGGTCAGCTCAGCCTGTGCGGTTGTCATATTGACGCAGGCGATGTGATTGTAACATTGAGATTTGTCAAGTTAAGCAGCCATAACTTTGGCCTTTGGGGGAAATAGGCCCAAGTTTTGAATGCTGAAGCTATGGGAGGGATGACAATTCTGGACAGAAGCCTCCATCATGTTTGTACTGTGACTTTATGTACCGTTATTTAGGTATTTTTATTTCAAAACCAGTTCATCGGTATCTTGAATTTATGTATATGTTGACGCCACATAGAACAGGAAATATTTGCCATACATTGGGTCTGAAATCTGTGTCATAAATATTCAGTTCCATGACCTGTGGTTAGGGGGAGCTGTTCGACCTGGATATGGACATTGGAGCCGACACAACTGATTGATGTAGCCCACGCCCCGTTTGAATGGTTACCCTTTCTACCAGACCTGGGATCGCACATGAAATATGGCTTGTTTTCCGGTTCATTCTTGTAAACCGGTAATTTTGTGACTTGAACTATTGAGATGGATTTGAGTTAACAAGAATAAACTTTCAAGAAAATGTCCGTACATTCCTGCCGGTGGTGTGTAAAGGCCTTTATATACTTGTTGACAATAATTTAAAAAGTGTTCCAGAAAACTTTCTGGCTACATTCTACAAGTGAATAATAGAAGACATGTTATAGAACGTCGACATTTGTGGAATATCATCAAATTAAGTCACGTTGAACACTCACTGTTTCAAGTTTTGTCAGTCGGTGCATGAAGGCCTTAATTCTGTAAAAAGCTGTTTTGTAATAAGCACTTTAATTATTCATATGCTACTCATGTACTTCAGTTTTAAATGTGCAGTCTTGTGTTGTGTTGTACAGTTGGTCACTATGACATGATGTTGATAGTTGAACTCCCTGCCTCTCATCCTCCCATAGCAGGGGTGAATAGGAGCGAGGTAAAAACCCCTGCTGTGGGAGGATGCTGCCTCTTGACTTAACCCTTTGGCACTAGGTTTGAGCTGTCTCTGTCATATTATTTCTTCGGTGTATATAAGTTAACGAGACTTGCGAACAGTTGTGTTAGACTATTATATAATTTGTAAGAAACCACAATATACATGTATTGGCTGAGGAATAGAAAATGTCCTGCAGATATGCAATATTCATTCCCGAAGTAGAAAAGTACCTGGATTTCCCTGCGACATCTGGGAATCCAAACAGTCACCTGAAGTATTACGCTTGCATCGAGTAAATTCATGATCAGTCCAATTTTTTGTTCGCAGTCGGGATGTGTAAAGCTTTTGTCCCTGGTAACTAGGGAGACAATAAAAATCATTTGTATGAACTTCTGATTTGTTGTCTGAGTGATAATATGGCATTTAACACGAGGTTTTGGCTTCAGAAGGGGCAAAGCAACTTTCTGAAGGAAATGCTGATATTCAATTCATCGTATCCATGACGTCGTATCCAGGCCTACATGACGTTGTGACGTTGCGCGTTTTGCCCACCAGCTTCTTCAGCAAAGCAATGAAATTGCCCACCACCCTTGCGTCATTTGCCCACCACCCTTGCGACGTCAGCAATGGCGGACACTGTCGGAGTTACGTCATGGATACGATGAATACACTATGGAGGAATTCAGATGATCCTTTGCCTGGGAGCATGCAAACAAAGTCACGTTGGTGAGATCGTCTCTCCGACTCCAAACTGGCAGTACCCCAATTCATCTCCCCAAGTGGCAGTATAAATATAGCCCGACCCTTCCACCTTCCACTTGTGCTATCAATTGGGCAGTTCCCTGCGAAGATTGAAATGGGAGCATGGCAATCTGGTTCTGGAGGCAGTTATCTCGTGTCCAACAAAATCCTGTGACTTGCAACATGGATAACCTGCAGACACAAGTATTGGCGAGCACGATGTAGCTTGCTCGCAATGAATATCTAAATGAGACATCTCAGTGTGCCATCAGCTTTAGACCCTCTTCGTAAACTTGTCACTGGGACCTCAACAGCTGCTAGCATTAGGCAAAGGGACATGACTCGCCTCCCAACTTGGTGCACAAATTGACTGGTTCTATCACTTGATCCTTGCACCTGAAGACAGAATGAATAGGAATGGGCAAACACGTGATTTGAAAGTCAACTTGGGTGAATGAAGAATGAACAAAACATGAGAAGAGTTGGATTTATGATATTTTATTCCATTTCATGATCTTCACAATCGCATTTCTTACATTCATAATGGGACAAGAGAAAAGGACAAAATTTAGCGAGGCCTGAGCAATGGAGAAGAGACCAATATCAGCGAGACAGCAAATATAAATTAAGTAAACGCTTTACTAAGTTCATGACGACGTGGCATTGCTCGATTTTCAAGGGCTCAGCATCCATCCAGAGACCTGTGTCGACTCAGTGCAAGTGTAATAGTGTCAGCGCTCCTACAAGCCCGGGTAACGGGAAATTCCCTTTAGCTCAGTCAGTCGAGCATTTGACTTCGGAGCGAGAGGTCTCAGGTTCAAAACCTGGGCATGCTGGATAGGACCCTCAGCTTTTTCAACTACGCAATGATAAATTACTAGATACAACTCACAACAATGTTAGATTGACTGAAGCCCAGCAAGTCACACAGTAAACAGATCCCGGCTTCCTTTTCTAGTAACGACCAAGCCATATTCTATCAGTGACCTGAGATCCCAAACAATATCACATTTTAAGAAGCAATATTATTAGAACTTTCTGATTGGCCTAAATGATTCTATCATTATTTCTCTACTTCGAAGTCTTTCCGTACTCTTCTTGCTAATTTTTCCTTGTATTGGAAGATGTCTCCTCCCCATTTTGTGATCGTTTGATGTTCACATACCCAGATCTCATTCGCAACCTGAAAAGAAGAAAACAGGAGGGTTATACAGATTGCAGCACGCACAATTATCTGTAGCACGCACAATTACCTGTAGCACGCAATTACCTGTAGCACATTCAATTATCTGTAGCACGCACAATTATCTGTAGCACGCACAATTATCTGTAGCACATAGCACAGGTTATCTGTCTGTGGTATACCAAGTGACGTCATAACTTACCTGAGATATAAGCCTGAAGTCGTGGCTGACCAAGATCATGCCTCCCTCAAAATCATTTATGGCGTCCGCTAATGAATCTATTGTCTCAATATCAAGATGATTTGTGGGTTCATCAAGGAGGAGAATATGTGGAGCCTGCCACGCTATCCATGCGAATATCACCCGGCAACGCTGACCATCAGAAAGGTTCCTGATCGGGCAAGTCTGGAAGAGACAGGACACTGGCAATGATGACATAGTTCAGTTTCATTAGATGCAAGTTATCGGCAGGAGAACTCAGTTGGTCAACATATATTCTTCACACAAACAGAAAGTACTTGGGAGGCCACTTCTTACACTGCGACTCTGAGTGATTCAAAGCTGCAAAACCGCAGACCAAAATGGAGTATCCCGACCAGAATGGGCCCCTCTGGTGAGATGTTGCTAACTGTACCTGCTGCATCCCTGTGAGGCCGTATCTGCCGACTATCTTCCTCATGTCCTCCACCTCCTTGATATTAGGGAAAGCCTTCATCATCCATTCCAAGGCTGACACGTCCAGGTCTAAGATTTCTTGAAGATGTTGGTGATACCGGCCGATTTTCAAGTGGGCGTGTTTACGAATTAAACCGTCACACGGATGAAGCTAAAACACAGACATTGATGATTACATGTAGTTGTGAGCATTTGAGATGCATCGAGAAAACTATCGGCAGTCATTTGCATCACTGGACAGCAGAAGTCCTACGGAAACCAACAATGATGATTTGCCCATTGAGAGCCAACTCACCACAGGAAACTCTCATGTCAGTTCAGGAAATTTCCAAAATTGGAAACGTTTCCGACTTCGGCAACGTTTCTTTTTTTGGAAGCGATTTTTGATTCCAATATCGGGAACGTTTCTGAATTTGGAAGCGCAGAGATTCTGGCACAACCAGGCCTTTTGATGATGATAATTGATGATTACTGACGATTGCAGCCAACTTATGCCAGCAATTCAGATTGTACGCCGTGAAATACAAGGTCACAGGTGCTGCCATCTGTTAATGGAAAAATACACTTCCCGATTTTTGATACTCATATCCCGATTAGGCCTACCGCGCAAGTAGGCTATCGGAATCGGAAACCGCTTCCGAAAAAGGAAACGTTGCCAATATTGGAATCGCTGGGCTTCCAAAATCAGAAACGTTTCCAAATTCGGAACTTTCCCGAACTGATGTGGAACAGTGTCTTACAAGCACTCAAACGTTTACTGGATTTCTTTACTTACATCACCACATAATAACTTCAAGAGCGTAGATTTCCCAGCACCATTAGGCCCGACCAGAGCTACCCTTGTGTCCAGATCCACACCAAAATCCAAATCTTTATAGATAAATGGTTTATCTTCTGCATACTTGAAGTAGACATGCTGGACTTGGATGACGGGGGGAGGCAGTGAACCACAGTCCAAGAAGTAGAAACTAAGATTCTGAAAACAATCCAAGTTTGTGAATCATGAACTCCCAAATCATATCTGACAGCCTCTCCTTATCATGAATTGATATTTGGTGGTACATTCTCTCGGGCAGTTGAGGCCATATTTTACCTCTCATGGACAGAGAGTTATTAGAATGTACTTGTACTCAAGGATTGTAGGTGTGAGAACGTTAGAGAAGAATCAAATACCTTTGCCGAGGCGACTTTTTCCGTCAGTCCTCCCTCCACCATCTTCCTCAAAGTCTTCTCCTTGCTCTGGGCCTGCCTGGCCAGCTTGGCACTACCGTGACCAAACCTGGCAATGTAATCCTGAAAGATTGAGTAGTAGATTGTAAACCAAGTGACTGTGTTCCACGATGAGTATGGCATTTTCTCATACGTAACCTGAAGTCAGTCAAAATTCGCTTCGAATGTTCGAGCATTGTGCCAGACACGCCATCTGTATGTGGAATGTGACACTTAACCTCGGCCTATTAGGTCATCACTCTTCAGTCAACTCACATAACCTTAAACACATAATATTCCAGGCTTAATGAGGAACTCGCACGACCATTCCACGTGGCAGTGCAGTGAGATCAGACCGAGTTTTCACCCTGTTCCACAACGTGAAGTGACATCACTGCTTTGTATTGCCACCTTTTTACAAGGTCTGATGCTCACAGCCCTGCCAGTTGTGTTGCGGGTTCCTCACTCCCTCAATTTTCAATCTACCTTCATATGTTGCATCTGATTCTGCTCCCACTTATACTGTTTCATCTGATTCTCCAATAGCTCACACCGTGTCTGGACAAACTGGTCGTAGTTCCCTGTGTACGGTGACAACCTCTTCTGATCCATGTGGATGATATTCGTGCAGACTCCGTTCAGGAAATCTTGTGAATGGGAGATGATGACGAGGATCCGTTTGTACCTGGAGTAAAACACCATGTGTCAGATCTTTGAGATAAGGCAGGACTTTTCTGAAAGATTGCCTTTTGGAGAGTGTGGTAGGGCAATAGTTGGAGCATCAGACTTAGATAGATCAGCCGAGTCGCCACTCTGTCCTCTCGACTGTCTGAAAGGACCAAGTGATGCACTGAATCAGCTGCTCCTTGAGTTCCCCAGGAAGGTTTCTGGAGAGACTGGGGGAATATGAAGCGCTTTGAGACTGGCTGGAAAGCGCTCCATAAAAGCTTCACATCAATATCAATGGCAAAGTAGACTGGAAATGAAGTGGAAAACTGACAGTGGGCTCCTCGTTGATTCTAACATAAGTGAGAAGTACAAGTACAATAACAGATGACACCTGAAGTCAGAAAGCCTTAACTTCACAACAACAAGGTACTACATAGGCTACATGTTATTCCTGTTGTCTGAAGTGGTGCATCGCTCCAAATGTTCGAGCATCGTGTCAGACACGCCATCTAATGTGGAATGTAACACTTAACCTCGGCCTATTTGGTCATCATTCTTCAGGATAAGGAACAGGTTTTATATCAACGGTCCCGGATTCGCGATATTTCAGCGAGTTTTGTTGATTTAAGAGCTTACGTTTTGAGTTCTTCCTCCAGCCAGACACAGGCATCGAGATCAAGATGATTCGTTGGCTCATCGAGAAGTAGTAATGATGGCCGAATATAGAGGGCTCTGGCTAGTGAAATCCTCATCCGCCAACCTCCAGAAAAGTTCTTACATTTCTGATCTTGCATTTGTTTTGTGAAGCCAAGGCCGTGTAAGATTCGACCGGCCCTCCTCGCTGCTTTGTCCGACTCCATGGATTCCAACTGGTCAAGGATATCCATGAGGACATCATGTGATCCTGAAGATGAAAGGAACAAGAAATGTGATGAACAATAACACTCACAGTTCTACTTCCACAGCAAATCAATCCATCATCACTACACCACAGTAAGAGCTCACCACACGAGCTAAAACTGGCTGAAAGATGAAATAATTTGATCACTCACGTTCATCATCTCGTAACGCCAACTCCTCAGCCTCTGCTTCCAGTCTTTTTCTCTCAGCATCAACGTCAACCACGGCCTCCAGAGCTGTTTTGTCACTAGGGGGCATCTCACGTCGTAAGTGGTAGATATCCACGTGTTCTGGCATTGGCAATTCTTTCTTTGCGAGGGCTGTGAGGAGACTAGTTTTACCTAGGAAGAGGAGATATATTAACAAGACAATCACAACTTAAGGTATCAATCAATAGGCAGGAGGAGTATCATAGATTTCAACCTACCACAGCCATTGTAACCAATCAGTCCATAACGTCGTCCACAGTTCAATGCAAGTTTTGTCTCCTGAAGAAGCTCAACGCCATGAAATCTGATGGTCACTTTGTCAAAATGTAAATCTCTGCTGTCTTTATGTGATGTCAGGACCCCAGTGCAGGAGCGATACTTGGCACCCAGGTCCAAGGCATCTATACTTTCTGCAAGCCCATTTACTGAAAAAGTGGAAAATAATATAAGATTATTGGTAAAACACTGTCCAGGAAACTTCTTTTTGACTGACTCTTATTGTTATTCGGAACGAGTTTAGAATCCCCTGTCAGTGCCCAAAAAAAGGTCATCGATTGACGGAATAAGCCGCATTGTACAATAGGATTTCCATTGTGTGCCATGGAGTAACGTCACTTCCGACGGGGGATTCTAAACTTTAGCCCCGTGCAAATAGTTCTTACTATAGGCCTACCTGCAGCACCAGTTGATTGTACAGAGGGCCGTCTGTCTGGCGTAGGACATGCACTACTCTGTTGGCTACCGTCACCGTTTACAGATCCATTCTCTTCATCTCCAACTGGCTTCTTCTTTCCACCTGTTTTTCTTGCCTCTTTCTTCTTTGCATCTCGTTTCTTTTTGGCATCTGATGGCATGTTGAATCTGGAGTGAAAGTGTTTAGTATTGATCAGTGCAGGCCTCAAGCCAGGTGTCCAATCCAACCAAGCCCGTAACATTAACAAACGTAGGATCGACTTCCGCTGGCGGAGGGAGTGGCAGACCTGGCCGAAGACTTTTATTTTTCTAAATGAAAGATTCAATTTATGACGTGACTAAAGAACACCGCGACCAATGATCATTAAGCTGAGCTTTCCATTACAGGGTAGGGACAACAAAGGGTGTACAACCGCACTACATGCACTATGCTGCATACATTACAAAGTACAGCCTACATGTACAATATCATATGCACTCAGTCTCAGTACAGTGCACCTGTGTGTGCACAGTGTACTGGCCGTGCGTGCGTGTGTGGTGCTGGCTGGCTGGCTGCACGCACGCAGCTGGGGGAAATGTCACTCGCTTTTTCGTATCAAATACAGCCCCGAATACCACAGTCAATCAGTAATAAAGGATACTAGAGGGTACATAGATGCGAAATGATGAACTATCACCCATATAAATAAAAATCGGTCCTTGATTACTACTAAAATTTACGTTTTATGATATGAATGAAATGGAATGTCGCAATCCGGCTTCTTCACGTGTATTCGCCGGCGCTAAAAGGAAAGTGTCAATTGATGACGTCACAATTGACGTCAATTCTGCAACACTTTCACAGGCACTATTGAAAATGAGTCTGATTATCATTTAATGTCTACATCAAAGAATACAAATGCTAATTACTTGTAGGTATATTTATTGTTATCTAAACTTCTAAGTGACTGTCTATAGCTATTATTGATTTGAAAGTGGATATTTGCTCAACTTTTGCACTTCTTGAAATCTTACTGCCTGTGAAAACATTCTTCGTCATCGACAGGTGGCGCTGCGAAGTCTGCAGACCAACAATTTCAGACCATGTGGCATGTGTGGCAAGAACAGGAAGGAAGACAGCTTGTCAAGCATGTCAAGTGAAATAATTCTCTTTTTTGAAGAATACACAATCAACTACGTCCTTTTCGGCGTTCAGAAGACAAGGTACAGGAGGTACCACAAATCAAGGGGAGCCTGTGCCCTACTGTCAATATCATTGTCTGTAAAATTATAGGCTAGCCTAAGCAAAACTTGCCAAAAACAGAGATCAATCAAATTTCAAACATGCAAAAATGTAAAAAAAAAAATGATTGTCAGACATGCATCCGCTGCCACTGGGCCTGCCTGAGGCCTGTTGCCACCACGTGTTATGAAAGAAGTCCAGTTTTTTTTCAGCAGGTACGGAACCAGAGGGGGCGCACCGGGCACACACGCAGTCGCAGACGCACGCCTCCCCTTTTAGCTACTTTTGGCCAATAACAAATCTAAAATCGACCGTGAAAATATTATAGGTGCCAATTGCAAGACCGGAACATGTCAATTGTCGTGTCATTAGGCCTAGGCCTATTGAAAATATTGGTAATCTGTCATGTTCCACTTGCAGCCTCCTCTCTTGAAGAAGATGTTGCCACTGACTCCCTGCTCATGATCATCAACCCTTAAAGTCCAAGATTATCATCATGTTCTCCATCCTCTTTGACGATGATTCATCCCCTGATGGAGGATCTAATGAGACTCAGCGCCCCTCCACCAGTGTGCCGCCTCTGCCACGCCCAGGTCATGGATTCTGTGGGATACTAAACCAAGGGGCAACCTGCTACCTGAATTCACTCCTGCAGACTCTTTTCCTGACTCCCGAATTCAGAGGTATGTGTTGATTTTAGTTTGTGGGGAGGGTGGTTCAGGCCCGTAGCAGCCCTCTGATGAGTGGGGGGGCCCTGGCAGGGTTGGATCCAGGATTGACAGAAAGGGGGCGTAGCTCGACGGTGCGCTGAGCATGGAAAAGGAAGTGAGAAGCGAAAACGGGGGGTCTGGGGGTCCTCCCCCAGAAATATTTGACAATTTAAGTGCTTTAGATGCATTTTCCTGGGATCTGAGAGCAAAAATATGGACATATAAAATAGACATTTGGGCCAAGGTATTTTTTTGGCAAAAAAGTGGGGGGGCCCGGGACCCCCCGGCTCCTACGGGCCTGTGATTGCCTGTTGCTCTATTCCCCGAGGTTATCAATGTTCAGATCTATAAGTAAAACTGACAACATAGTCTTCATCAATCTCAAATGGTTGTTGAACCCAACACCAAAATAAAACACTCTATCATGAAATGTCCATTGTCAAGGATCAGAAACAGTTGGAATCCTCCACCATATCAGAAACTGCCCATTTCTTCACCAGATGGATTATTTGCCCTTGGCTCCTCTGAGCTGGGGAGGATTGAAGACAAGGACAAAGTGAGCTCCAAGATTCGGATCATCCCCATTGAGCTGCAGCGACTGTTCATACGGATGCTGCATCTAAACCAAGCGTATGCGTCAACGACGGATCTTACAGAGGGCTTTGGGTGGACCAATAATGAGGTAGGCACGAGATGTCAGTTGGTTCGCTTGATGACCAATCAGTGCAGCGTATCAATTCTAGACACTAAATCATGTTTTATTTCAGGAGTTACAACAACATGATGTCCAGGAATTAAACCGGATTCTCTTCAATGCCATTGAGGAGTCATTAGTGGGAACTTCGGGGCAGAACCTCATAAAAAACTTGTACCACGGGACTGTTGTGAACCAGATCATATGTCAAGAATGTGGCCGTGTCAGCGAAGTCGTGGAACAATTTCTAGATTTGACGGTGACTGTGGCAGGAAATATGGGTCTGGAGAATTCGCTGTATAACCAATATGTGGAGATGGAGAGGCTTGATGGCAAGAACCAGTATCGGTGTGCAGCGTGTAATAAACTTGTTGATGCGAAAAAAGGTGCGAGGATACGACACTTGCCGCCCATCTTAACCTTCTCACTCCTCAGATTTAGCTTTGATTATTTCAAGTTGGAGAGATACAAGGTACGGTACATGTAATAACATTGTTTCATGGAAAATTTTTCATTATTTTCTTCCATGTAAAGATTCTTGAAGCATGCTGAGGTAAATTCAACTCTGTTCAGGCATGGAGGGGGGGCCCTGGGTGCTCGCCTCCCTTTTTGGCCAACAAATATGTAAAATCGAAATTCAGTTGGAGCAAATAATTGAAATTCACCACAGATTCTAGCACAGGGCGCCCCCTCTTTTCCCAAATTGTGGATCCGCCCCTGCTGTTGAATAACATTGCTTACCTTTTCAGGAGAACGGCAAATTTACATTTCCCCTCTCTCTGGATATGTCACAGTACCTTGAGCACGATCCTGTGGCCAGTGACATGGAGTACGAACTCTTCTCGGTTGTCATTCATAGGTAAGGTTGAATGCTGTTGTAATGTCCTGGGGATAATGAAAAAAATGGTGCTGGGAGGCAGAATCAATTCACCAGAGTTCAAGGTCTTGTGAAGAAATCACCCTGCTTGTCTTGAGCACATGTGTTTATGGACTAAGATACAGAATAGCACAAAATTGACACACAAAATGATAATAAGCAAGAAGTCAATCTCCAGAATTCACGAATTTTCGACCCCAACCGGGTCTTTTTCAAGTGGAACTATAGAGTTTCAGATTGTAAAGTTCCACTTGAAAAAGACCCCGGTTGGGGTCCAAAATTCGTGAATTCTGTTTATGGACTACATGTATGAACATAAGACACAGTGCTTGCTTGCTTCAACACAAATGGACTGACCACTCAGACCAGGTGTTGAGCAGAGAAAGAGACCCCAGACAAGGGTCTAATCTCTTTTGTATGACCAGTGGACAATACCACATGTTCATTTCACAACACATTAATGAGGGGGAGGTGTTAATCCACCAGTTGTTGTGTTGTAGTGCATTGGAAATAAAGAAAATTGTATTGACCTTCATGTTAAAGACATGACATTTTTGACCTATTGGCAAAATAAACCCCAAAGCTCTCTATTACATCTTGCATGAATTACAATTCATAATACAACAGGTATGAAATCAAATGTTTGGTGACTTGTGTAGGTAGGGGCACAGTTGGTGGCTTCAGCAATCTGTATGTTGCTTCTATTTCAGTGGGAGTGCCTATGGTGGACACTACCATGCTTATATCCGCGATGTGGAGGGACGAGGGTTATGGGGGCCACCGGTGAGCAGCTTTTCCATCATCATCTTCATCATCCTTAACATATCATCGTCTTCAGAAGGTGATGGCTCATCCAGGTCTTTGCTCTTTAAAAGTCAAGTGAAATCTTGTCAAGTGAAAAATTAGCAGACGATAACAGCATTGAATGAGCATCTTACCATATCAAGGCCTACGGTCACTTCGCCCTTCGAACTACGCTCCTGGATTGAGTGAGAGTATAGGAACACTATAGGAACACTTGTCAAGATGTGCTGAAATGAGGAAGATTGTTTGTTATTCCAGGAAGAAGAAGTGATAAAGTTACCAAAGAAGAAAGAAGAAGACATCGACTTAGTCCAGCTTGATTCTCCGAGGAATGTCTTGAAGGCTTTGCTCGAGAACGCACCGGACAAATCACTGTCGGTGGATCTTCTCTCTCAAGAGCTGATGAAGAAGACTGGTGTCTCGTGGAATAAACGGTTCAAGAAGTCCCATGGAACTATGACTCGGGTAGGTCCAATACTACAAGGCCCTTATTCTAGAAGCCTCCTCAACTGTAAGGTCCACTTTAAGCTTTTGTATTCTGCCCTGCAGTTCCAAGATGTCATACCTGCCCTGCAAACAATACCTAAAGGAAAAACTTGAGAGTTAAAGGAAGCTTCTAGAATACAGCCCCAAAACTTTATTAGCTAGTTTTTACCTGAACTTTTTGATGGAATTTGCAGTTCCAAGATGTCATACCTGCCTGTCAAGACTTGACTAATGGTGATCACTCATTACGGTACTTTCTCAGGGTGATTGGAGAAGTTCTTGATCTGAATTTAATAAGAAAGTCCTTTATCTTGGTGAACATATCTCAGGTTAATTAGGAAATCCTTTGATCTTAGTGAACATGTTTCAGGTTTATTAGGAAATTCTTTGATCTTGGTGAATGTATCTCAGGTTAATTAGGAAATCCTTTAATCTTGGTGAACGCATCTCAGGTTAATTAGGAAATCTGTTGATCTTGGTGAACATATCTCAGGTTAATTAAGAAATCCTTTAATCATTGTGAACGTCATTCAGGTTAATTAGGAAATCCTTTGATCTTGGTAAATATAGCAGGTTAATTAGGAAATCCTTTGATCTTGGTGAACATACTTCAGATTAATTAGGAAATTCTTTGATTACAGTGAACACATCTTAGGTTAATTAGGAAATCCTTTAATCTTGGTGAATATGTCTCAGGTTAATTAGGAAATCCTTTGATCTTGGTGAATGTCACTCAGGTTAATTAGGAAATCTTTTGATCTTGGTGAACATGTCTCAGGTTAATTAGGAATCCGTTGATCTTGGTGAACATGTTTCAGGTTAATTAGGAATCCTTTGATCTTGGTAAATGCATCTCAGGTTAGTTTGGAACTTTTTGACCTGATCACATTCACTTACCTTGGTCAAGATCTTGTAGATTGACAAAGTGTAGGCAGCAGGGATATATGACCTATAAAACTGATATCTGTCAGAATTTCTTAGAAAATCACATGCAAATTTCATCCCTCTCAATAACAAGTTCTGGCAGATTTCCCGCATTCGGGTATCGGAGTCGGGTGTTAGAAATATGGGGGCCTGGCACCTCTCTGGTGCCATGGGTGGGAGTCACAAAATGCACAATTCTACATGTTACTGTTGTTGGAAGTCGGTATACAAGTCACTTTGACACTATGCCAGTGGCTCCTGCTCTGTCCTGTATTATCTTTCAAACATTGCCCATGATGTGTCAGTATGACCCACTCTATTGCTGAGCTCCTTCGACTGAACCACGATGATGATGATGATGAGCTCTTCATCCCCATGAATTCAACATATGTTCAGTGTTCATCAATAAAGTCCATCGAACCCATGTTTCCTTGTGTGAAGTGCATTGGAAGGTCCCCCCCCCCCCCCACCACCTCCACCCCAGAGACACCTGAGCTTTGCATAATGCTGAATTTGAAGAATCCCCACCCCCGGGCCCCCTGAGATTTGCATATTTCTGAGGGTATCTTGGGTGATACCAGGGAAAATGCTATGGCTGTGGAACCTAGTGATGCTCATCCCATGAATTGAGAGTTGTACAATAACTATCTCACAAATTCGCAAAGATCCAGACGGACCATGATGCGCAATATGACTATGACTATGACAAACTGGAGTAGAACCTCCCTCAGTGGACACCTCTGCCAGGAGGACACATCTCTGCATAAGGACCCCAAAGTTCAGTCCCAAATTGATCATTTCTATTCATTTGAACCTTTGTAAAGTGGACATCTCTCAATTTAGGACATTATTTGTCAGTCAGGGAGGTGACCTTGATAGAGAGGTCCCATTGTATCCTAGTCCAGGAGGTTTAACAGAATTAAGAAGCAGAAAAGAGGGGGACATATAGGCCAAGTTTCCAAAGGGGCCCCTTCCCCTCAACCCTGAATCAAACTCAGTGATTTTAAGCCACAATATCTCAGTAATCACCCATTGTCTTGTTTACATTGTTGAGCTTACTAAAGCCCTTGATGAAAGGGAAAATGAACTAAGATCAGTAATTAGACGAACTTCAATCAGTAATTAGTGGAGTTTTCATCAGTAATTAAGCTCAAAAATCAGTAATTATGAGAATTTTAATCAGTAATTAAGATTTAAAAGGTAAAGATCTTATTGATCACCTCAGTAATTAAGAATTTCACTAATTAGTGAATAGGTTCTCACTCAGGGCTGGGATCTGTATATAAACCCCAGCATTTCTGGACTGGCCATCACAACCTGATCCGATTCTACAGTGACAACAACTCCTCGTGAAAATACAACAAAGATGGCTGACTACTACATGTACGGATTGACTTCTGCTCCAGCTGCCTACCAGTCTCCAATGATGGCCTACCAAGGACACCAGTTTCAACAGACAAGCAGTCCGGTGATGATGCATCAAGGTTTTCAAGTTCCGACCACGCCAGTGATGAGAGTACCGCCACAGCCTTGGATGATCTCGCCTCAGTATCATTACTATGGAGTCCACGCCACGCCAAGTCCACAAATGAAGAGGCCACGAACAGATACGATGACGTCCACTCCAGGCAGCGATGATTCAGGATTAGGGGCATCATTGCAGTTGACTCCTCCATCCAGCAAGGGGCCTGTCACACCAGCTACCAGAGAGCAGAGCCAAGTATACTCACAAGACAGAAGGAAAGCCCGAGTCCTGTCCATGCAGCCCAAGGCGACTGAGAAAACTACGCAGCCAGATCCAGTAGCAGCTTCTGCCTCGTTTTACGATATGATCGATATTGTGAAGACAGCGAGTGCTATCACGCCGGAGAAACAGCCAGCGGCGCCACCAACGGGTCGTGTCATCAAGAAAGCAAAACGCAGATGTCCTACGAAGATCGTTGACAACAAGATCGTCGCCAAGAATAAGCCGCATAACTCCAGTGCCAGGGACGTTCTGAACTCGTGGTATCACCAGCATCTCGACCATCCGTATCCGTCCGAGGAAGAGAAAGAACAGCTCGCTATCGAAGGGAATCTTACTGTCGCACAAGTCACGTCGTGGTTTTCGAACAAACGTAATCGCTCAAACAACACCAAGCCGAGGAACGAGAAACGAAAACTCGAGGATCAGATCGTGGAATATTGTCGTGAACTCATGCAGCCCGAGAAACGCCAGAGAACGAGTATCGATGACGTCGTCCGACACCTTCTTAGCCTCGTCGAAACGGATCGTCAGTAGAACTCTCTATCATTCGATGGATTAATCTTGAAGACACGTGAAAGACTTTGCTATTCGTGATTTGTGTTGGATTATCCTTGAGGCCTTCTTAGCCTCATCAAAGTGGACAGTCGGGAGAACTATCTATCATTCAGTGGATTAATCGTAAAGACTTGTGAAAGACTGCTATAAACATTTCATGTTGGATTACTTCCAATGGAGAAATCTTCAGGACTTACGAAAGTCCAAGTGGACTTTAGAACGTAACAAAGTTTGTTGTGGTTCTCTGGACTGTGAGGGGATTGTGAATCATAAACTGACACTTTGAGCTCCAATGTTACTGGCATTACAGGCTCCAGTGGTGTACAAAGTGTAAATAACTGTACATTGTACATATGTAAATAATTGTTACAATGATGATTGTTAAGTTTTATGTCTTAGCTCGATTTTCACTCATTTAAGATGACATACTCTGTCATGTTTGTGAAATGATTTGTTACCTCCACATAGTGTTGCTTTGAGGTCATTGTAAAAATGATGTGTGCTGTGGAAGTCTGTATATATGTTTGTACATAAATGTAAATGTAAGATTTGTATATTAATGTAAATAAATATATAAATATAAATTGAAGTCTTATTCCTTCTTCTTCCACGGAAAGACATACGTCTGGATCAGCAAACAACCTATAGGAACTGTCTTTGTGGCCGGTTTGTAATAGCCTACTGGCAGGGCAGTGACACCACAGAGGCCCTGTACATATCTGAGGCACCCATTAATAGCGATGTTCAAGCCCAAGCTGGTTATCTGCTGTTACATTATGTCGTCTACACCTCCAAATTCAGCCATGCTAATGCCAGTTCTCTGGTAAACATAGCAGATCAATGCAGATGCAATCTGACAGCATTTGTTGATCATTCAGCAACATCCGACGGGTTTTCCTAGACCGCCTCACTCATTAGTGGACGAAGCTCTCCTCAATTAAGCTACCCGGTATAGTCTCGTTTTCTTCCAGTTTCTCCAGAAGCACAATGACATCTTTGTCTTCAACGAATCAACACGGACGGTCAGCCTGAAGTCAGATCTTGGGGTCTATGGTACACAGGAATCATCACCAGATGGCAGCACAGGAAATAAACAGGATCCGTGGATTATGAACCGACATAACAGTCGGAGTAAAGAGTGAGCACTTTACAAATCATTTCGGTTCGAATCTGGTAGGAAGCAATGTCTTTCACCTTAGAAACCCGATTTCTATTTCATACTACAAATCATTTGGCCACTTAAATAGGCCACAAAGCTGCAATCATTACACACACATTTCATATTCCCTCCATGACCCTGTTGGCCCAAGTAGGAAACACGACCACATTCCTACTAACATAGCTGACATGAAATGTTGCTTTAGCTCAGCTGTCAGAGCGTGGGATGAAGAAGGACTGTCCATGCCTATCTGCTCTGCTAGCATCATATCTAAGCCCTAAACAATCACCAAATATATTTTCAGACCCCCTCCCCCTGGACATCTGTGGTTTGACTTCAATGACACCCATGTCCATCCAATATGGCCGAGTGATATTGAGAAGCAGTTCAGCGGTCGAGAAAGCGGTTACATGTTGTTCTACCGCCGGAAGTCGTACCAACCTGAGGTCCAGGAATCATCGGTGCCACAACATCTCCTGGAGGAGGTGGAGAAAATGAACGCACAGCTAGAGAAGGAGAGGTACGCCATTCATAAGTCGAGCAAACATCGTGGGGAGTGCAGTGGTTGAGTGTCGGACTCGTGACCTAGTCATGTGCTTATCTCCCAGCTGAGTTGCTACTTTGCACTCCCAACTGGTCTGAAAGGGTCATGTGATTAAGCTGCTCCTTGTCTTCCCCAGAAAGGTTTCTGGAGAGGCTGGCTGATAATGTGTGGAGGACTTTGAGAATGTACTACATTTGAAAGTGCTAGGCCTATATAAAACATTCATATTGTTATCATTATTAACAAAATATGGAATCGTCTAATTCAGGGAGGACTATGAGAGAGTGTTGAATCGTATCACCGTGACGATTCTCCAGGCAGACGATTACGAATATTCACCAGTGACGTCTGCTCTCAGACCACGAAACCAAGAGGAACCAAAACAAATCACACTGGATCGGAGAAAAACAATGGCGGAGCTTCGACAAGTTGTGGGGGAGGTAGGAATTTGAGATATTCTGTAAACGTAAAGGTCAGTTATCTACTAGATGGCAAATTCAAAGTTCCCTGGCGCAGGTTTGTGCGAGGAGTGTCACATGTCCGTGGCGTCATGTAAGGAAGGCAACTGTGACCTTGTGATGTTGCTGAATCCCGTATTTCTGACATTTTCAGCTCACCAGTCATGATTATTCCACCATCCATACAGCTAAACACTTACCAGCTGGCGTCCACCTCAACAATAAGTTAGTCTGTGAGTACATGGAGTATAATTCCTTTAGATTTAGTGTTGTCCTGCTTGTGCTTGCATGAAAATGACCTGGAACATGCCTGCTGCCACCCAAGTGATTTGTCACTTGCAAGTTGGCACTCTTTGGAGAACTCAACCTTTGAACTTTTGGGCAGTCATTTGTGTCATATTCTTAACGTAGTGGGAAGTTGTAAGGATGCAGAAAATGCCAACTTCCCAGCTATGAGCCAACTCGCACATTGAGGACCGCATACAAATTGTAGCTCCTAGTACAAGCCAATTATAGTTCAGACTGTGTTTCATGAAGTTCAGGCGTCATAAACAAATATCTGATTTTCTAGGTGATTCTTCAACCAGTATAAAAGATGCGGGCATCACGAACAATGAAATGCTGTTCTTCTGGGACGGAGAGAAAGTCCATAATGAAGTCATCTCTGCTGGTGTGGATTGTGAACCCATCTTGTTAACTGTCCGCGAAGGTTCGTCGAACAAATCAGAACGAGGCTTCGCTAAGAATCTTCCACTTGGTGCTCTACGATGTGCATTGGCTGAAGAGTTCGGCATGGAACAGATTGACCTTTATCGTTTGACCTTGGAAGGTAGGATTACCATGGTGACAGTTCAACCTTTATCATTTGACCTTGTAAGGTAGGGTCACCATGGTGACAGTTCAACCTTTATCATTTGACCTTGTAAGGTAGGGTCACCATGGTGACAGTTCGACCTTTATCGTTTGACCTCGTAAGGTAGGGTCACAATGGTGACAGTTCAACCTTTATCATTTGACCTTGCAAGGTAGGGTCACAATGGTGACAGTTCAACCTTTATCATTTGACCTTGCAAGGTAGGATTACCATGGTGGCAGTTTGACCTTGCAGGGTAGGGTTACCATGGTAGGACAGCATTAACAGTACTCAGAACTCTTCTACACGTACTTCAGTATGTGGGCTTTGTTTACTTTTCGTTAGGTGGGGAATTTTCAGGGCAAATTTGGTGAGAATGTTTTGGGAAATCTTTAGGGGAAAGTTTGACTTGCCTTCTTTGATTTCAGGAAACACTCCAAAGTCAGTGTTGTTGTCCCCCGACGGGGATGAATGCACTCTGAATGAGTTAAACCTAGTCAATGGAAGTGAAATCCTAATGAGCCTAAGTCTGGGGTAAGAAATAAGGAACTTGTCTTCGTTTTGTGTTGAGTTGAGTCAGACCTGGTGCAGTGCAACCTTTCTATTGAGGACACTTTCAATCGCCTGTGGCTCTGTGTCTCATTCCCATTCTGCATAATGCATCGTGTAGAAATCGCTAACCTCTTCCTACACTCTGCAGCAAGCAACCAGATTCCGTGTTCAACGCTTTGGGATTTTCTCGTGCGACCAATCAGAAGCCTCGGTTCTCACGGTAATTTATTCAATACGAGTACGCCGTTCAACTTCGTAGCGGACAACACTGGCCTGCTGGCACATAATTGACTTCCCTGCCAGTCCTACAACAGAATAACAAATAGTCTCCATTGAATATTGCCTTCGCGGCTTCTTTTTGAGTACTTGTAAGTCCTTGCACGGAGACTTTGCATTCGAATAAAGTTTCATCGAGCCCGCCATCTTGTCATCATACCCGAGCTGCCGATGCAAGCTCTGCCGTGATTGGTTGTTATTTCTGGGACGGGGGAAATCCTTGAACACGGCATGTGGTTTGCTTGCGTGAAGGTCAACGATCTACTTTTAGGCCAAGTGATGTAGCAGACGTACATGAAAAGATGAAGAGTCACATGACGTTGTCTGTCGAGGTGCGATATCCTGAAAAAGATGACAATGAATACCCGACGGTGAAAGTTGAAGCGACACCAGATGACATGGTAAGAGCTCGTCCACGTGCAAGTTTCCAAGGTGCAAGTCTCACAGTGTAACTTTGCCTGTTCCTTGCCTCACTTTGACCCCTCTGATTCCCTTGTTTCAGACTGTAGAGGACCTGAAAGCCCTTGTAATATCTCAACTACCACAGTCACAGGACATTCCAGGTGGTGGAAGGTTTAGGGTAGACGACCAACATTTGGGTCTGCAGACACCCCTTCGTAATGACGCGAGTCTGGAAAAGGCGGGAATAATCCAGACAACACACTTAGTGTTTGAAGCCGGCCGACCACCTGCATCAAACGAGGTAGGTTGAAAACTGGATTTGAGAGGAGTTTTCATGGGGGGGGGGGGCACTGAGAGTTCAACAGAAAACTTTCATTATGCTGGCGTCATCTTTGGTCAACGCATGCCGCTATGATTTCAGATCACAGTAAATATCCGTCTGACACAAGAGGGAGCTGGTGATGTCCCAGATTATGAGATGATCGTTGACAAGGGCATGACGGTTCAGGAATGTTTGGCTCTGGCTGCTTCTAAAAGTGGTTTAAATGGTGAGTATCTTTCGGCCCCATCATTCAGCACGTCCCTCTGTCCAGGTCAGTCTGGCCCACTTAAATTTTGACCCCTGTTATTGCAGAGAAATGTGAAAACTATGACATTTCCTTGTTTGTGGTTTTTCAGCTCATGACTGGCATCTTAGACAAGCTAACTGGTGCGGGGAGGCAGCGGCCATCTTGGATGACATTGAGATGTCACTGGACCTGTGCAACATCCGCGATGGAGCTCTCCTGTTGTTGGAGGAGGGAAGGATAACTCCGAAGGTTTGTTTCAAAAGTGACAGACAAAAAATTTCCATAAGCACCACATCGCATATAAATGAATTACTTGATGTTGCAGGGGTTTTATCAGCTGCCCGTGTGGCTCTACCCAACACCAGTTAGTGAACAAGACTCAAATGGTTACATCGCCTGGATAACGAACAGCATGCGAGGGCTGATGGGCGGTAACCAAAGCAACACGTCAAGTGAGCCAATCAGCTGTGGAATGGTAGAAATAACGAAAGATTCCTTGGTAGGAGATCTGAAGTCACAGATTATGACGCTGCCTGTGTTATTAGCCAATCATGACGTCCCTACAAACGACTTCTTCCGTGTCCGTGTGATTGAGAATGGAAGGTTGAGGAACGTACTTCGGGAAAATAAACAAAATATCCAGTGAGTTAAGATGAGAAATTATAAATACTGTAGGCCATTTGATGCTTTCTAATTCATAAACTATGATGTCCACTGCACTCCTGTCTCTGACCCGTTCCACCAACATCGGGTCACACCTGTTTAACCTGTAGGGCTTCATAAAGTTCATTGTCTGTAGAACTTGTACACGCAGTGCGTGCAGGACTCTGACACAGCCTTCTCTTTCAGGAGACAGAAAGTGTCCGTGAATTCTCACCTCGGCGTCCAAGTGTTGTCTCAGGAAGAATCTTTAGGGTGAGTTCGCGATGACGTTTCAGCTCAAAGACATGGCAGATTTCTGTGTGCGGACAGGCTTTATAGTCGAGGTTAACTGCTTGTGTTTGTTGATATCTGTTATTGCGTTTTCCAATCTTTCTCTTACAGTAACAACGATGTCTTGCTTCAGATCTGGGAGCGAGTGCCACAGAATCGGTCGTACACTTCCCGCGGTGACATCGTGTGGGACTCGAGCAAGGATGCACCTGTTTCTACTCTCAAGCAAAGAATAGCCGACCATCTAACACTCCCGGTGGAACAGATCTCCATCGCGAAGTATTTTGAGGAAAAGTTTGAGTGGATGGTTATCAAAGATGCACCTCGTGGAGGGGTGAGTTTGTATCCATCAGAGGTGTCTGGGTGGCTTAGAAAGAATGTCCCCAGAAAGGCTGATGGTTTATGAGCCTTGTTTTACCTGTGGGTGAGGTAGGCTCCTGTGTATTCCATCTCTGAGTAAACTATCAGTACTCATTCACCAGGTCAGTATATCATCATGAGCAAGACCTTTGCCCCGTTACTCCTTGTCTAATCTAATACACAAGTTCCTTTTGCCTTGAAAAAGCAGCAATGAAGTAGGGTTGGCCCTCATCACTCTTTATTCTAAACCCACAACCAGTACAATGTAATGTCCATATCTGGACAACACCCTTGCCTGATCTACTCCAAACTTGTCTCTAAATCCACAACTTTCTTTTGCAATGAAAGAAGCAGACAAGGGGTGGTAAAGGAAGAAAGAAAGACATCGTCAAAGTGAATGTGAAACATGCGCCATATTTGATCAAGGAGGGAGACGTCATTGGAGTGAAGGTAAGGCGACTGATGTGAGTTCTTCAATAGATGGTTGAGAGTTAGGGCCGTATCACAGGTCTGACTTTAGCCTAAAACGTAAATTAGACTTTCTCTTTATTTGAAGCATTGAGAAAAGTTAGACTTGAATGAAAGTGTGGCTGAAGTCTAACCTGTGCAAACGGCCCTTCGTCTGCTTCAACATCTCAGGAAAGTTAGAGGCTGATTCCAATCTCAGTCTACAGGTGGCTCTGATGTTTGACAAAAGTGCTGAGGACCAAACACTGCTGCCCCAGCTCCTAAAACCGAAACCCCAGCTCCTACACCAATGTTGTGAGGTTAAATGGGTACAGTCTTGTTTACATTGGTGTGGAATACTTTTCAGAACTTGGCGCATGACTCGATGAATGAAGATGACTTCACCACAGCGGAAGACGACGAAGGGAAAGAAAAACTCAAGCAAATAGCGGAACAGAAACAGCGAGAGTGAGTATGGCACCATTTCCTGCAGTTACCCTATCCAAGCGGAAGGTACATGTTCATCGGAATGGAAACTGTTTGCTATAGATTCATTTCTCTCTCTGAGGTGTTGGTTCATATCTTTTCAACTTCTCCCTTCCAGGAGACAAGAAAAGAAGGCACAGTTCGCCGGCGGAAAAGGTCTGAAGATCAAGAGGGACAGAAAGAAAGAGGTCGGATTGTCCATCAAAGTTGGTGACTTCAGATAGCAGTCAACCCGAAGATGCAACACAAATGCTGGTTTGGAGTGCAGCAGTATTAAAATGTTCTGTATGACTGTGTATATTGCCTTTTCTCTTTTAATAAACTCGCCTTTCAACTGGTACAGACCTGACAGCAAGCAATACTGGTCAAGGTTATTGCGTGGTCTTATCTTTTGTAGGTGGCGCTGGTAGTTTGTGTAATAGGCCTAGATGATGATCATGGTGTCTTCATAAAGAAGGCTGAAGAAAATCTTTTAAGTTATGTGTTCATGAATGAAATGATTATTTCTATACAAATAAAACATCCTGATATATTCCACTAGTGTCATGTCTCCTGTTATCATTTCATCAAAGTACTAATTCTCATCTCTTTCAGGGTTTGATCTATGATACTTTATTATTTTAATCCCTCAAATTCGATCCCACTTCCCATTGCAATGAACCCCCTTAGTGGATACTCTGCTGGGAGGTCTGGACACCTCTCTATTAAGGCCACCACTCTCCATTTTGACCTCTGTATTCAGGACCCCTCCCAATAAAGGACAGGTCAGTTTCAGAGGTGTCCTTAGAGAGGTTCCACATTTTATTTTGGCCTTAAACCCCTGACCCTCTTTCTTCAGTACTTATTTTGCTGTGACATCGTTCATACATGCCATTGATCCATTGATATTTTATTGATCGTTTTCATGTCATTTTGCTGTTGGGTTCATCTTTTTCTTCTTACACTAGCTGAACAACTTGACACTAGAGGGCTCTGCAGAGTCCTCACAAAGCGTTTTCTGTGTCTGCCTGCATGTAGTGAAGACTCGTATTAGGCTACCTTTTCGCCAATGTAGCTTTTGCAAACTGTAACTGCTGAGTACCTGCTCCAAGTAGCTCTTTTTTTTTTCTTCTGAAGAATATACGTGGGGAAAAGAATTGAAATAAATCTGTACTCTACCCCTGGTTGTTGAATCACAGTGGGAAGCAACTGAGAGACAGGTCGTTGATGTACTAATGAATCGCAACAGCTGAGTGGTCGTGCATGAAATAGTGTCCGAAAGTTGATTTTGCCGGCATCAGCTGAGTTGTTGGCTCATGAGCCTCTTGTTTCAATTGTGTGCATCTGCGTTCCTATCTTTGCCGCGCCACTCCCGTGGCGCTCATTCCGCGGGGCGGCGAAATGGGAATCATATCCGTCTTTCTGGCTGGTTCGCGTCTCTGCCGCCGGCACACCACGGCTGGCCCTGGCAATACCTTGGACAAACAAGAGGCCCATGGGCCTGGCACTTAGCTGGCGATGACGTGAACAAACCCAGGCGAAGTAACTTGATGCTGATTTGTGTAAACAGACTGCTTTTATTGTTAGCTGTGAGAGTGAATGAGGATTTGAGATTCCCCTAACATTTCAGAACGAAGTAGGCGTGGCCTATACACAAAGTTAGAGACAGCATGAGTAAACTAGATTATTCCAAATTCCCGGATGAGTGCGACTCCATGGGGTATATTTGCATCAAAAGTGTCTGCGCTTCACCTTTCTTGTGACTTTTATGACGGGCAGAACTCCGAGCTGAATTGCTCCGGCCTTAAAGGAGCTCGACGTCCAAGTTGTAAACAAACTGGTTTGTTTACAAACAGTGGCTAGCAAACTAGTTTTATTCCTTCGTGAAGGTGGCAGCACCAGTAGCGCCCCGTGATCGTTAGACTGGTGCCCGGTCCAATGCAACTCACTCAACCACTCACTGGTTCTCTATCCACGCTGTGCTGCCACCTATTATCGGTGATATGTACTGAAGTGAATATGTAGTCTCGCGCAGCCAACCATTTCGTTCCACAGTGGTAGTGCGACACAAACGTTCGATCCTCAGATTCGGCTGGGTGACCAAGCAGCTGGGTGCCCGAGACTAGTGAATATCGTGTTTACAACTTGGACGTCGAGCTCCTTTAAGGTTCACTGACATCACAAGGGTCACGTGACTGCATAGAATCGGCCATGTTGGCTGTCAAATGGCCGGCGACGACGTCAAAACTATCACGTAGTAGCAAGCAAATCGCCCCCTATTTTCCGCAGACAGTCTTGCGCGTGAACATAGTAGCAAACTCTTCCACGTCCAGTCTGCCATCTCCATCCTTGTCCATCTGTTTGATGAGATCTTCGGCTGCTTTTAGGTTCTGTGGCGTCTCCTGGTGGCCGAGGGCGGCAAGCACTTCCTTGGCGTCCACCTTCCCGTCGCCATCTTTGTCAAAACTACGGAACATGTAGGCCATCTGTGTTTCTTTGCTGACACTGTGAGGACAGAAAAGTGCATTATAGTTGTGTGTTCGCCGCACCCTACATGTAGACTGGTACCTGGTCTATAAATATAAAGACAGCCTGCTGGCCAGCGCCACTAGCGGAGGATCGGGTACCAATCTAGCCGCACCCCCGAGGTCATTCCTAGCAGAGGAGTCTGCTCCGACCAGAATGGCTGCACTGCTGCCGATCGAGCCTCCGTCGGTTTTCGGTCAGTTTTCGCCATGACAGGGTCGGAGATGGCGATGAGTCCGAACACCATGTGTACCCTGGATGAACTTACCCAACAATGGCAAAAAGAAATTCTTCTTTACTGATATTCCCGTCTCCATCTTCATCGGCGAGGGCGAAAATTTGCTGAAAATGAAAAAGGGATATTTGATCAGGCCTTTTTCGTACTCTAGTTGTCCACTGGTGGCGCTGGTGACTATTGAGATCGCCACAATTTCGGCGGGATCAACTCGTTCTTGGTCACACGCTGAGCAAAAGGCTCAACTTCGATGTTTCATAATGGCACTGAATGAAACAAATTTTCGCCACCAGAGGCGCTGTTATATCATTGTTCGAAGACACTTCGGGCAGAAAATCAGACGAAAGATTTCCATCTTCAGATGGCTTATTTGAGGTTTTTGAGCAGAGGGGAGTCAAATCGTGTCTTCTTGGTGGCGCACTGGCGGGAAACATTTGGAGAAGAGGCTGCGAGTGATAGAGACCCGGATGTGAGAACGTCATGCCGGTCTGACCTTTGGAGTTGGCGAGTTCGCAAGTTTGCTGGCGACTAGTAGATTCTTGACTTCCTTCTTGTTGAGGTAGCCATTCTTATCTTTGTCAAATGCTTCAAACACCTCCAGATACGCGTCAATCTTCGCCATTTCCTCGTCCGATATTTGTACCCCACGCTTCTTCAGGTATTCAGCCGACATTTTGCTGGTTTGGCTCTGTCAGATGACGGCTGAAACTAGACATAAATGGTCTTAACCAGTGGCGTGGTCTGTAAGTTTGTCTCATTTAGATGCGGCATTGCAGCCATGGGGACCTGTATTGATGAAAACTGTCAGACAGTCAAATCTGTGAAGCGGACTAGTTCTCGGTCCATTCATTTTGCCTGCAGTTAAAGCGATTGGCATGGGTGCCAGAACCAGTCACCTGACGGATCTGCACGTTCTCCAGATATTCAGGTCATTCCACTAGGCTCAACTTGCCTCCTTTACGCAAAGAAACGACGGAGGAGTTGTCTCAAGTCCCTGTTTTGAGAGGGCACGCATCACCTGCAGGTACATGTACCTCGTTTTGACATAATGTTTGTGGCAGCAATTAAGTCCTGTCTGGAGAACGATGATCTGCAGCGCCTGGAGCGAAAACCGCATGAAATAACAATTTCCTTTTGGTCATTTACAAATGGGCCTACATGATTTGGTTCATTTAACATCGGACAATTGAAAATGAGAAATTGTAAATGAAGAGCTCGTGGGACTGGTTGTTCTTTGTCCTGTGTCTGGGAGAGACGCCCAACCCAAGCAAACCCCGTCATGCTCTGATTTACCTTCAAAACATCGACCGGAGAACACGTCTCTTCATTTTGCTCTTATATCAAGGTATGCACTGTGTTATTTCTGATATTTCCGTATTCATCCATTTCTGTTCCAAAATTGAGATGCGGAGTTCGAATTTTGGTTTTCGCAAACGTAAACTGTTTGAATTGTCGCTTAACACACTTTTATAACTTGGTGAGCCACACGGGCTTCAGACCATGGGTGAGGCCAGTAGATCATGAGGCAACTCTCCGCTGAAGTAGGCCTATTATATATCATCTGTTGTTGTAAATAGGCCCTACCAGCACCGTCGGGGGGGGGGGCGATCGCAGTTACCCCTGCTTCTGTCAAGGAGAATGATTGTTTTCCTGGAGATTTGGGGCTCGAAGTTCCGCCCTCTTTATCTCGGCCAACTCTGGTTGGGCATCACCGCGCGCCATTCGTATTCACACCCGTCAACAGGCCCGCCGAACTTCTTGACGTAACCAGTAGACAGGGGATTGAATGATGCCCCTGATCAGAATCCGACCGTCACACCCTACTAACTCAAACTTGAAGACCCCAAATCTTTGCAATGTGACTGCGCCAGACGTGTCACTGTCTGACCTGTTTCCCGGAGCTCTCAACAATGCGGTACAGCTCAGCGGAATTTCATGATGTTATTTGGTCACAATTGATATATCCAGCTCAAACCATCTTCATTTTCTCTTTTTTCTCTTTTTTCATTTTCTGGTTCGCACGCTGTCGTGCTGACTTAGTGGAACGCAGCGGGGACAGCGTCAGGTACAATTAACAGTCAGAGGCCCAAAACCCTGTGAAAACCGCACCGCTCGCGGCAAACCATGGCGGAATCCGCTGTTATTTAGTGGAAAAGGGGCTTTAAGCCTGCCGCAGGAGCTATCTGCTGAGCAAAAAGTTATTCGAGGCCGTTTGCTCAGCAGATAGCTCACCGAAAAATACGCGCACACGGGAGCTTTCTGCCTCGCGAGGCGAAAAACTTACCGAAACTACGCGCACACGCGAGCTACCTGCTGAGCAAACGGTCTCGAATAATTTTTTGCTCAGCAGATAGCTCCCGTGTGCGGCAGGCATTAGGCCTAGTATTTGAGATGTTCACTCCTCTTCTGTCTATTCAACGATATTTTTTTTGTCATTTTTGGTCTCTATTGATTGATGGCCTAAATGATATCTATACATTGTATCTCTGTAAACCTACATGAAATGCATCAATAACGCTTGTTGAAACAAGTAGACTCTTCAAACCATACATGTATCGAGTGCAGGTCACCCCATACTGAGAATCTGACCAGGCCTCGATTGAACGAAACCGGTTTGGAATGTTGTAGGCCTACTCCCTCAACGGTGGGAGGGCCTTGCCCCGAAAGGACTGGCAAACGCAAATGTATGCCACAAAACATAAAATAACTTTATCTGAATTTGAAATGCCGGGTCTAACCGTCTGCCGGTCATATGACATTTCAAGTCGTGGATCAGTCTCATGCTCTCCGATGTGGCAGAAATGGTAGTCCCGTGAATTATGTCCCGCTTACGATTGTCAAGATATAACGTGATGTTGGTTTTATGGAGGATTTTGTGGTTGGTCCAAACAATGACCCCATGGCTTTCATCTTGGAGTCCTTTACCAGATAGAAAACGTCTTCTTTTGTAAATTACCAGAGGCCAGCGAAGAAATTTTCGACTCATTCGCCCCTCCCCACCCCTTGCGTTCATGTAGGCCAAAAGATGACTTGAACAGCACCATTTCCTGATCTCTTATCGTCAGCATAGTCCTCCGTGGTCACTCGCCCTTTTCTGCAGAGTAGGCCTACCCACGACCCCGCGACGTACTTTCCAATGAATGGCGAATAGGGTCAAGCAAGTTCTTGGCTCAAGACATGCATATCTCATTGTTGTCTACCATTCACAAAGAAGTACTCTCACGAAACGCTTTCAGCAAACTGCGCCCATCAAAATTAAGCCTACCAACACGCTCACGGAGCAATAAATCCTCACGGAGGATTGCACTTTCCCGCGCGTTTTTCGCAGGCCTGGGAGTGCTAACATTGTCAGCGCGTCTCCAGTTGTCTTGTGACAAAGGCACACAGAGTTCATGAAAATCACTGGGGAAAACTCTAAGCAATTTGATGTGAACGATCTCATAAAGTCCGAACAAGTTCGGGCCTACCTACCTTCTGGTCAGTCTTCCCACGTCCACGTGTGTTTCTGTTGTGTGGTGAAGTGGGAGCGCCACGGTTGGGCATGGAATGATCCATTGCTAGGCCTGAATTGATCTTTTTATTGAACGAAACATTGATTATCAAAACGTCGATAAAAAAACGTTCAACTTACATTGACTATGATGTATTCTCTTCAATGATTTCTCGTTAAAAGAGAACGTTGCCACGGGTTTAGTTAACATTTTTGGACACGAATTCATGACTTCCTTACTCCAATTGGGGCTCAATTCAGCCCATTTTAACAATCAAATCTATTGGCCCCCTATCGGCCGATTTATGAACTCCCAAGTCATATCAGCCACGGGGCATTGCTCGCCTGTCTTTTGCCTCCCCCATCGTTTCAATAAAATAATGTACAAGGGGAATATTAACCCCTGAAAGTTAGCTTGGCCTACGCATAGATTGGTTCCACATTGCACCGCTAGGGATCGGCAACCAATCGGAGCCTGGGCTTTCACTCCAGGGCTGTTGACGTCACATCACGTGACTGACCCAGACATTTCTTGTTCCCGATCTTGGTAAATAGTTGAGTGAATTCCTCCTGGTTGATGAACCCGTCCCCGTCCTTGTCAAGGTCAGCGATGAGGTCATTTGCTGCTTTGATGTTCCGTTCAGTCTCCGACTCTCCCAGGGCCCTGAGGATTTCCCGGGCGTCCAACCGTCCGTCACCGTCAGCGTCAAAACATCGGAAGATGTAGCCGTAGGTCTGGTCTCGGGGACACCTGTACAAGACGGACAAAAGCGAGTGATTGGTTGGTGCGGTTTTCACTTGTGACTGATTGGTCATCTTATTCATTCCACGCATGCGTCTCGTCCAATCACAACCGTGACCTGAGGTACGAGGTGAACATTGGTGACGTCAGGTGGCATAAAGCATGCGCAGAAAACGGAATCGGATGAAAGGGAAGCAAGCATTTTATCTGTGGGTCGGCCTTCACTGGAGTAGGCCGCAAACTGGGCCAATTATGATCCAAAGTTCTTTTGTTAGAGAGAGGTTTTGATGTGATACGTCCCAACAGGGACGACTCGCTTTAACTCACCCAAAAAGTGCCTGTAAGAATTCGTCCTTGCTTATGTTTCCATCCCCGTCAAGGTCTGCAAGCCTCATCACCTCCTGCAATGAAAATGAATGTTAAAGGCATATCGTTATTCATTTCCGTGTTACCATAGCATCGGAAAAAAGCGTTTCGTGATACGGCCTTTTTCCTACCTCTGCTGTTGGTTTGTCTCTGGCAGGAATTTTGACGAGTCGTAACATTTCTTTCAGCTCGTCGTGTGACAGTTTTCCGTTGTGGTCTTTATCAAAAGCGTCAAAGACGCGGAGATACTGGGTGATCTCGGTGTCTGTCACGTGAGCTGGGATGGACACAAGTCGTGCAGAAGCCATCTTTGATTCCTGAAAGATCCATTTTACACAGGATTTAAATCTAGATCTGCCTGCCAAATACGGCACTGATTCTATAGACAATGTTGGGCGAATTTAAAGGAGCCCGGTACTGCCACCGCGCCACTCTCCAACCCAAGAGACTAACCCCGGGGGACTAACTACGTTTCAGCGCCCGATTTTCTGCGTACATTTTGTAATGGATTTTTGTAGTTTGTGTTGCTGCCGCTAGGTGGCTCCCTCTACGCCGACAGTCAGATTACACATTAGAGATCGCCTACCGTGCTCCTTTAATGCACTGCAGGAGAAAACCGCCACAAAAGAGACTCTCCCTCTCGATCATATAAGAGCAGGTCGGACCGGGGATCGAACCTGACCTCAGAGGTGACAGGCGCTGATCTTTCCACTGCCATGACTGCGCCACATCCTCAACCATTATGGGGCGTGGGCACGTTCTGAACAAGCTGACTGGTACATTTTGCGTCATTACAGCCATGAAATTTAGCACGCGGAGCCTCAGTCACTTTTCGATCAAAACTAGGCCTCATAAAGGACAGTACATGTATGAAACCCTACTATTTATGTTATTGACCGCGCATTAAGTTGTTTGAATGTGAAAGTGCTTTTAAACTGCCACTTGAACAAATCAGTGACTTTTGAAATTCTTTTCATGTGTTAATTATTGATATTTGCAGGGACTTCTTAACGTTCTTGAGAGTCAAGTTACGGCTGAAGGCCCATCGTCCTTAAAAATTTCCTTTTTGTTGACATAAATTCGTGAAATAAGTCAGTTTGTCATTCTCCAAGAGTTTGAGCCCTCACTGCGCTATCCAAGCATGTGTTCGGGTCACGTGACCACGACACACAGCGTGCAGCAAATCGGACGCGCGTTCTACGTCACGTGACATGTAGTAGCCAACCAGCGTTCGTAAGCAATCCGCCGGAGTATAGGCTAAACTCCTCCTGCAGTTTCAAACCGCTACCCACTAGGTGGCGTGGAAGTAAACGCTGGGGCGCTGATCTTTGCCGTCATAAATGACCATGATGAATCTCGCTATGTTTGCTAAAAACGTGAAGGGTTACCGCAAAAAAATCATGTTACGCGAAATCAGGCGGTATTTTCAAGGGCAACCGGTAGTTACCCATCCAGTCATGATCGTCACTCGCTGATTGCCTTAGGCCTACAGTCGCATGGGTGGGAAAAGCTATCCATTTAAATGGAGAAAAAAACGGTTGAAGACGGCCATCCTTGAGGGAGATGTGTGAATAACAGCGTTTTTTCATTCTCAACTTACGGCTCGAAACTGTCAGATTTCGGTATGTACCGAAGAATGACGGAAAGACCCGAAGTCTTACGAATAGCGTTTTTTATCAACTGCAACCGAGACTGCATCGCTTCACTGTATGACGCTCTTAGCCTGCGCTTTTTTTTCTTCCTAAATGAAGACAAGATGTAAAAAATGCAAAGCGGCTAACGTACCTTATTTAGTGATTTCCTTCCCAAGTTGATCGTCTCACTGGTAGCTGGTTTATGACGACACCAATGTTGTTATTGATACTGTTGACAATCCACCTGACATACTGACTCGGCTTAGAGTGTAACCATTGGCCTCGAAAGAAGGTCAATAACTTCTTTACAATGTTGAGTAAGATTCTTCCCTTTGCATCGGTTCCTTGTAAGGACCGCATGCCTTGGTTCTGCCCATTAAAGCGGATTGCTCGCGTCTGTCCAAAGTGAACCAAAAATAATAAAACGTCCCGTTTTATTCGTAACAACAACTGGTAAATGCATTGCGGCGGCCTCTCCGGAAACGGTGCTGTGGAATCTTTGACTCGGCACGAACAGTCCGCTTTAAGAGGGGAAGCCGGCGACAAGACGGTTGTTATGGAGAAGTTTGAGTGGCATCATCTGGCGGAGATTGCTTTTACACCCATTTTGGCCACCAGATAGCGCTTTACTAAACCAAACTATAAGCACGTGGTCTGTGGGTACAGTTCACTCAGTTATTTTTGTCAAACAAGTTTTTAGGCATTTGTGCATGAACAGACGTTTTAAGAATCTCCAGAGTAGAAACCAAGACGACGGGGCGTGTCCGACGTCGAACCGATGAGTACTCGCGGGTGCGCGCGATATTGTTCTCTTTAACTCATGCCATGCCCTTTTCAGTCGAGGTCTACCCGCCTTTCAACCAGAACAATGAGCGGCGAAGCTAAGAAAATTCTGGCAGGTTTTGAATTGTCGGACGAGGACTGGTGCTTTGCTGATCAAGCTTGCGTTGTGTTTGACAAACACGACAAAGATGGCAGCGGCAAACTTGATACATGCGAACTACAGCCGTTGTGTGATACAGCAAATAAAAATTTAAAAGCCAAAGGCCTAAAGATCACCATCACCCCGCAGGTAAGAAATTGAACTTCCACCACTAAAATGTACACCAATGAAAAGAAACTGATGCCTGGGAACGAGATTGTAGGCTACATACAGTAGGGCCTACCCTAGTGGGGTGTCATGTAGCCGAGCAGAGGTAAATATATGGGAGTCTTTACTGTCGTCAGAGGCCGCCACCAGCGGTCCTACAAATTGACGTCGCCGACGTAGGCCTCACTTCTCTGTGACGTCCTAGGACCGCTTACTGGTGGTGCCCTCTAACGGCAGTGAGGTGTCCTCAATAATGAATAGAAAGATCGAATACTCTGAATGATAATAATGTCTGGTATTTCAGAAAGTTATTGATTGTGGTGATCTAGACAACGACAAAGAGGTCTCGAAGAAGGAATTCCTGATAACACTGCTTGTGTAAGTGGTTAGTGCCAGGAGATCCTGAGGGGGGGGGGTCGGCTTGGCCAACATCGTGCTGTGCATCACCCAGTCTTTCTTTTTAACAGCAAAGTTACAACCCGCCACCTTGTTTCAATAAGCTGATGGGTAATAGAAAAGGGAAAGCAGGTCTATTTTCTGGCAATATTACTCGGGCAATGCGGTTATTTATAGAACTTGCAGGAGCAATATTGCTGACACAGATTTCAGTGTGTAAACCCTGCCGCACACTGGACTCTCCTGCATGAGCAAAGGTCACTCGAGGCCATTTGGCCATACTGCTCGCGTGAGACTAGTTAACCTCGCATTCACTTGGTGGCCTAGCCTTAAAATTTGATGTTGCCATTACAGGGCCTCCAAGGAAAACGTGATCACCTGCCTGTTCAATAGTTTTGACACCGACCGTGACGGGAGGATCTCTGCCGAAGAGCTCCGGAAGGGTATTAGTTGTACGCGCGAGTTCACCGAAGGAGAGAAAAAATGCTCAGAGAAGATCATCTCTGATATCGGCGATGGCGATGGCTATCTTGACCAGAATGAATTCAAAAATGAATTCTTGAAGAGTATGTTCTCAAAGAAGTAGCCAGTGTAGTTTCCACCGAATCCAATTTCCTATATGGAATCCGATGTTGAAAATTGTTAGGGATGATTTTTAAAGGGATTAATAGTTATGTACCCTCTTTTAGTGTAGTCATTCTAATATAAGCCACTGAACTCTCTACAAGCCATTCCTTCGTAGCCTGCTCGCAGTTCACTCCATTATTTTCATTCAATCAAGAATAAAAGCTGTTTAGATGTCAGGCGTTCTCCAGTTGAGTTCGTTTTTTCCAATTCCTCATTACTCTGGTTCCATGTCCGTCCGATGGTGGCGCTGACTGATGCCGCACGTGATCATTGAGAGTTTCCTGATTGAAAGAAAACTATGTCTTTGAAAACAAAAATTATTCCAGACATAATAGATGTACAAGAATAAGGTTTGGACAAAAATGGACAACTATGTCTATGACTATGTCCCGTCTTTAGCCTAGTTCATACTTCGACGCGAGACCATCGGCGTCCAACGCGCGATCAAATCTGGACGCCGACTTCGCGGAATTGATTCATAGTCCAACGTACTTTAGCGACGGCGACCCGTTATGAAATGACTCAAAGCCTCGCGATCGGACGCCGAGCAAATTGCACGACGGGGTCGGCGGCGTCGAACGCAAGATCGCGCGTCGGTCGCCGGTGATGGTCGTGCGTCGAAGTATGAACTAGGCTTTTGCCGCTCCACCCGTGCCAGATTTCGGGTCTTTCCGATGAATGACGGAAAGACTCGAAGTGTTACGAATGTCTTTTGTGGAGCGAGCGCCACGGGAGTGGAGCGGCCAAGACGGGAACCTCGTCCCCGGGCGGTATCTCCGAATGATGCTTCCGCGTCTGTAAGGTTAGGGACACACCTAAGGGTAGGGACACACCTAACGCGATTCACATGCGATTGGTCGACGCATGCGTCAACGCAATTGTTTGCGTGCAGTGCGGCGGAAAATAACAAAGGCGTTGTCGCATGCGTCAACGAATCGCGTTAGGTGTGTCCCTAGCCTAACGCGATTCGCATGCGATAGGGCGACGCATGCGTCAAAACCCTTAGGGTAGGGACACACCTTAGGGTAGGAACACACCTAACGCGATTCGCATGCGATTGGGCGACGCATGCGTCAACGCAATTGTTTGCGTGCAGTGCGGCGGAAAATAACAAAGGCGTTGTCGCATGCGTCAACGAATCGCGTTAGGGTAGGGACACACCTAACGCGATTCGCATGCGATTGGGCGACGCATGCGTCAAAACCTTTGTTTGCGTGCAGTGCGGCGGAAAATAACAAAGGCGTTGCCGCATGCGTCAACGAATCGCGTTAGGTGTGTNGAACTATTGTCACCAGCATAAGGCCACGTCGTTTATATTTACTCGCCACCTGTTGGGATATAGAATCCAATTTAAAATCCAAATAAGTTTTATTAATTGATGTCGCCTGTCGCATGGATTATAAAGAAGGTGTTAACCTGATGTTTGTTATCCCATATATGTGGGGTGTACGTACATTACATGTACATTTAACGCGCCTGAAAAAGCATTGTTACAGAGCTGTACTAGGTGTGGAGGTGTCTGTCGATGTCGTGAAATAGGAGATCAAACGAATTCCTCTTCTTTTTACCATCTTCTTCTCAGAGCCGAGACGTCCGGTGTATACGGAGCTGCTGCTCACGTGACTAGCGCACGAACGATGATTGGTCGATTCAAAGTAATGACTGTCTCGCGGGGTATCGCACGCCATGCGGAAAGACTGATTTCGTCATTTTAACGCATTTGCCGACCAATGCCTGGATTTTAAGTGAATTGGTTGCAGAGAAGGACGGGATATCAGACGGAATAGTTTATTACAAGGATGAAGTCGTGTCGTACGTGAATTGTATAACACTGACTTTATAAGATGGTGGACAACATTGGAGCATAATACTAGTATTCATGACAAGAATGGGTTATGTGAAACATTGGAAATACGTGTATTGCCATTAGTGCAGCCTGTGATGGGTAAAATAATATCATACTACAGAAGACAGTAGAGATCGGGTGAAGCCCCCCTGTGACTCCCACGGATGCTGACAATAGTACAATATCTGATAACGACGTTGTCTTATCAACCTCTTACGGGAAGGTCTCTTCATCTGATACCCGGCAAACAACACGATGGATATCAACCAGACGCTGTTAGCACTCATCCTATTAGGTAAGGAAAATGGTTCGTTAGACGGATTAGCTTGTTTGGTGTGCAGCTTCTCGTCAAATGTTTGCATCCTTGGCGTAAGATTGATGCTTGGAGGAATTAATTCCTCCAAGGTTGATGTAAGCATTTTAAGAATAACCCTTAATGGTGGTTCAATTTTATTTTGTCAACTTCCATGCCGTATTGGAGAGTAACAAAGGGGACGGCTCCTCAGTATGGACAAATATCGTGATTTTCATGCAGAACTCAAACGAATTGGGAAAATGATGCCTTTTGCCTCCGACAGAGGGTCAATTCCCCTCCTCCCCATCTCGTCCCCTCGTAGGCCGACGCTACCCCCAAATATATGACATGGCCCAAACCGCCGGCCGTATAGGATTTCCTTTTATGACCTAGTGGTGGAGCGTTCGGCTCCAAGCTGGAAGTTAAAAGCGAATCGACAGTCGTTTTGCACAGAAAAAAAAATCAACTCGAGTGGAGACTCAGAGTCTCACTTTAGGGACAAAATGGTTCGAAACACTTTTTGACTCAAAATGAAACAGAAAATATTTCGCCGAGACAATGACACCTCGTTCCGAGGGAAAATATTTCGGGCCGAGTTGTTATTGTCTCGCGCCGAAATATTTTCTGTTTCATTTTGAGTCAAAAAGTGTTTCGAACCATTTTGTCCCTAAAGTGAGACTCTGAGTCTCCACTCGAGTTGATTTTTTTTTCTGTGTGTAAACAGAAGGATGTTTGTAAACATTGCCCTTACAGCCAATCAGAATGCAGGAAATGAGTGTTTGTAAACAAAGATTCGTCCCCTTTTGCATTCAAATTTTTTGGCTGACACATCGCTTTAAGCAACGTAGAACGCGGACAGTTACAACTTGGATGGGTGGCCAGCGCATTCGTTGTGCCGCCCTTCCCTCCTACACGGAGGAAGGTTATATGGCCATTACTACCAGCCTCACAGAATGATTTAAAGGTGCTCTAGTTCGAATTGTAAACATTACGGTTTGTTTATTTACATGGTTGATTATAATAGTTATTTTCCTGCGGACAGGTGGCAGCACCTTGTATACCAAAACGTTATCTACTAGTATTTTTATATCTATCTTGATAAATATTCTTGTAACTGAAATATATTTATGATTTTACGCTCAAAAACAAACAAAAAGTTGTGAAAGGCGAGATTTAATTCGATTTTATCTGATTTGTTAGTACCACAAGTTGACAATAGGTGGCACACCGTAATGTTTACAATTCGAACTAGAGCGCCTTTAAACGAATCTACAAGGCGGCAACAGCTGATTCAATTTAAACCCTATATTGACTAATCCTTTTTGGATCCTTTTAGCCTAATGTCTTTAGCGTGCGAGGACCAGGAGGAAATCGATGGAACCAGGGTCCGTCGTCGTGTCGCTCTGCTCATTCATTCAGTCATGTTGTCATGAACCATTTGGAGGCTGGAGATGGAGACGGCAGACCTTTTAGCAGTAATTAGGGGTCGATGAGCAAGATAATGCATCTACCTTACCCCAGGTTGTCATGTATCTCAAACATGTCAAAGGCAGACATGGACTGGTTCCCATCTGTGCCGCTCGATTCCGCGGCGCTACTGTGGAACGGACGGTAGCACCGCGGCAAGGAGGGGAACCAGTATAAGGCGCACAAGCATGTAGTGGCTAATGTATGGGGCGAGGTTCCTCTTAATAGTATAGGTCTATTCCTGTCTCTTTCTTAGGTTTGTTATTTCTCAAAAGTTCTCTCATTGCGGTCGTTTTGATGCTTTCGACGCCCGGGTACGGTACGGCTGAGGGCGAACCGACCAAACAACATGCAGACGACGAAAAGATATCAGGGCGAAACGGCCGGCGCAAAATGAGAGAATTTTTGAGGCGTGCCGTTGCTCAGATGTGGAGTTTGTGGATTTATGATTTGGTGGTATGATGTATCCTTTATTCTCAACGAATCCGTCCTTTTTCAGTTGTCATAGACGGGGCCCGTGCTACCGGCGCCAACTGCGCTCATAACTTCACGGCGCTCGCCAAAAATTGCATGCTGGATGTAGAACAGGAATTTAGTTTGTCGGTGTCTAAGATACTCGCTAAGGATGTACGAGGGACGCACAAACTCTGCAGGTAGGTAGGTCGGCCGAATCCAACCAATATTGCATGGTAGTATTGTTGGGAAAGGAATGGAGTGACCCCCACCAGCTGATGCGCTATACGTTTAGCGGACGTTTAGGCCTAGTTGTTGGTGTGTCGTGGATGACAAAACTTGGCCTCCACCTGGACCTATGCCCTCGGCCATTCCAACAAATATGGTAAATTCGAGGTTTTCACATACAATACAATAGTTTGAGCATTTTCCTCTTATCGCCAGTAGGGGGCGTGCGCCTTCATGACATAAGTCACTCTTTATATTTCAGAAAGTATCAAGAGATGTATTACTGTCTCCATCGCGTCTTGGATCCGTGTTCCACTCTTGGGGAACATTATTTTGGTGTTATACAGCGAAGGATGGTCAGTCATTATGGGCAACATTGTCCTGGGGTACGTTACTCTGATATCGCCCACAAACCCTCAGACCCTCAAACCCATGCCTTCATCTGTTCAGCCTTGACTATTGATCGTATGGGCCAAATCTGCAGCAAAAATCCCCCCCCCCCGCGACTGATCAGGTTCCATGACTGACCTGCCGTATCGTGGCACTGAATGTACCGCAAATCAGTAGCGCCGCAAGTGTGGAGCGGCGAAGTTTGGAACCAGCTCCACCCCTCACTCTAGACTCCGAACGCAGCTTTTCCAGGACATTTACACTTTAATCACACACAGTGTAGTCGAAGAATCACAAGCCACTGCCTTCCTTTTCTTCTCCTTCAGGTGTCGGCCGACAGCAGACGACCAAATGTTTATCACGTGACGCCAACACCGCAAAATTACCCGGGTGTTTCAAGTGGTGAAATGATTCGGCGATTGAAATCCAAAGGAAACGCTCCACCAATCAGGATCAGCGTCATAACATTATGTGTGTTTTACATTTCAGTATTCATTTTTACCTTCAGTTTTTGACGTGGGATTGCACATTTTTGAAAATTGATACTTTAATAATGTGCCTCGAACGATGATAAAATGACATGGAACTTGTGCAGAACGGCTTCGTTGGTGATTATGCTAATGCTGGGAAACCGGATCAGCGTCACTGCGTCTGCAAACGTCTGACGCCGAGCTAGAAATTGCCACATAACCGTCGGAAATATCAAACTGGTGCCATGGCCGGAGATGAATTCTGACCTTTGAATTCAAAAGACGAGCTTTATAAAATCCCCAGTAAAGGGAACCGGAACCATTTTTGACATCTTAATATGGTGCAATCTTGGAGCGATTGGTCCCGTTTTAGAGCTTAATGTGCCGTGATTATATACCAGCAGTTTGAGAGCTGCTCAGGGGTAGACCGATCGCGACAGCCGTCGGTTCGGAGTCGGCTTTGTTGAATATTATACTGTTCAGATGGTGAAGTTGGCTGGGATCAAAACTCCCCAGACAGAGTAGGGCCAGCGGCATGGAGATGTGGAGATGCGCAGTGGATGTACCATACAGCTGATGCGCAGGCCTGGACTATGTACTATGGCAAGCCAAAGCGGAAAAAAATGTCAGGACCGAAAAACCACGTCAGGAATAACAGAAATTTGTCAGAAATCTATAAAATCATGTCAGAATTTGACAAATCTATTCAGGAGTTACCAAAAACATGTTAGGATTTAAAAGAAAACATGTCACGGATTTAATAAACATATCAGAGTCTACAAAAACATGTCAGGATTTTAAAAATCATGTCAGGAAGAAACATGTCAGAACTTTACAAAATATGTCAGGACTTCAAAGCATGTCAGGAGTTTACAAAACATGTCAGGACTTCACAAAACATGTCAGGAGTTTACAAAACATGTCAGGACGTTAAGAAACGTGTCAGGATTTTAAAAATCATGAAACATGTCAAGACTTTAAAAACCATGTCAGCCGGACTTCGCCAAACAGGTCAGAAGTTTACAAAATGTATCAGGAGCTCCAAAACATGTCAGGATTTGAAAAGCCATGCCAGGACTGAAAAACATGTCAGCAATCACAAAGCCATATCAGGAGGTCACGTGAATCCTGCCACGATTCATGTGACCACAACATTTTTAAATTCTTGAAAAGTTAAAATTCCTTACGTCGTTAATATCATTCGCGTTCTTATATTGAATTATTTTGTGTAAGATCATCCATTTTTGTCAGACGCGGCGGCGAATCTCTTAAATATTTAATGATGCTAAGATATAACATACAGAGAGTTTATTTCTGGTCATAATTATAAGAAAAATTATAAGATTATCTAGATAATTATCCATTTGAGAGTCAATTGTGTTCTCCCAGGTCGCCTGTCGTCTGATATCTGTGGGCACTCAACCAAGATAAGAAGACATATCGTTTTCGTGATCGATGTTTGTGGCCAGGGTCAGTTAGACTGGTTCCTCTCTTTGCCGCTTCACACCCGCGGCATTGTCACGACAGGTGGCCAGTGGCTCATCGTAACTCAACAGCAGTCTTGTACGCGCAGCCTGTGTGGACACAATGCACCCGCTGCGCTCACACTGAAACGCAGCAGCGCCGCAGGAGTGGAGCGGCAAAGACTGGTACCAGTCTAGGGTTCAGTTTAGTGCTCATATAAGGCGTCGCTCCACGTGACAGTTTTCTATCGAAACTTTGCTGTCAGATAGTTATGCTGTCAGACAGCAATAATTGCTGTCGCACAGTACTGTAGGCCTATGACAGCAATTATTGCTGTCTGAGAGCAATAATTGACTATCTGACAGCAAACTTTCGACAGAAAACTGTCACGTGGAGCGGCGGCTTTACTGAAGGCCTTCATAACATTGAGATATGGGGAACCCGGCCGCACGTTACACCGATTCGCTCTATTAGGCCTAGGCCTAGTTCTCAAATGACAGTTCACGACAGGTTGGTTTTCCTTACGATTTCAGACACCGAAACCACCAATACAGACTATTGCCCATATTGTAATGTTACGACTGAGTTGCCCTCACAGGCCGTGGAGAGCCAACTAGAGCGAGAGAAACTCTCATGCGGGGTTGCACCTTGAGACGATGTTCGGAGTACAGGTTTGGGCTGTATAGGTTGAGATTTTTAAACGAAAGTCCGTTTATGCCTTTAAACACACAGAAGTAAAATGAATCTCAGCCTCCCACAGCAGGTACCTCGCTCCCTCATCCATTCACACTTTGTGTGTGAGTGTATGAAGAGGAGCGAGACCAAAGCCCTGCCGTGGGAGGATACAACCTCCAGCTCTTTGAGATTGAGAGTGATGTGTTCAGCGAGTCACTCATTGACGAAAACTAGTCCACGGACTTCCGCCGTCTTGCCTGCGACGGCCAACTATCCTATGGCTTTCAATCCCGCGTCGCCTCCTCCAAATAAGCGATTAGGTCGCCGCGTTCTGCCTTCTTCTTAATACCAGCAAACACCATCTTTGTTCCTGGGATGAACTTGGCAGGGTTCTCTAGATACCCCCACAATGTGTCCCGCGACCAGGTTATACCTGAAAAATATACGTGTACTTCGATATGGACTGGAACGCCGGACAAGTCACTGACCTCATGCAGATGAGTAAGGATAAGCGGCAGGGATGTTTTGAAAGTTGACTGACCACTCATTATTTTCCTCCATCACCGAACCAGACCCAGACACTATACGCCCTACCTATCCTCTGATTTGCCGCCGTGTAGCTAAAGCGTGGTTGCTGTCCCGTCTGCCTACCGATCAACCCGTGTAAATTCGGCCCAGTCTTGTGTTTCCCGCCATATTCGACCGTATGGCACTGCATACATCTTGTTTTGAAGACTTTCGCCCCTTTCGTTGCGTTTCCATCGGGAATTTTGTCGCTTTCCGCCATTTTTTCTCTTCAAGACCTTGAGAGATGCATGTATGATGTAAGACGCACACAGACGAATAGCGCTTAGCTGTACGTAGGCCTGTTTGGTACAGCCTGAGCCTTGCTTTTGGCTCGTAGAGAATAGCTGATTAGGAGCAGTCAGCCGCGCATATTGTCAAATGACGTCATCAATGGGTATGACGCCACGTGTTGGATGGAAAATGGACGGAGCACGTGGTCAGATGCACTGCGTCAGCATGTCACAACGTTCCATCCAACATGGCGTCACCTCGCTGATGACGTCACGTGCATAGCCTCTATTGGCGGGAGACCAGGGCCGACCGCACAGAAAGTCCGATAGTGCTACCGGCGCCTATTCCCAAATTAACTGAACCGCCGAATACTAGTACACATTATCGGTAGCACTATCTGACTTTCTGTGCGGTCGGCCCAGAATACAGCTCCCTCCTGTGTTCGGGTGATGGCACAGCCTTTTTCGACATCCTCACGTGTGGAAATGGAAAGCCTCGCGCTGCGCCAACCAAACTGGATTTACAGCCACAACACAGTTGACGCCCATCCTGAGAAGATCAGGGTTTCTCAGCGCTCGCTCCCTACGTCACAAACGTTTGTGTGCGGTGACGAAGGGAGCGAACGCTGAGAACCTCTCAGGATGGTGCCAGGCGCACACTGCAGTCTGTGGCCGCGCCATTTCAAATAACGCTTTGCAAAATACATGTACGACTTTTTAGCGATGATTCTTCTGTGTGCGCTTAAAGGGCACCGCAGACTGGCGATTTTTCGAGCGATTTTCTAGGCGACCGGCCTTGCGACCACAGAGGCGACTGAACATATTTTTAGTTTTTTTAGTATTTAAGAAAACTGTCACGTGGAGCGGCGCCTTTACTGAAGGCCTTCATATTAAACATTGAGATATGGGGAACCTGGCCGCACGTTACACCGATTCGCTCTATTAGGCCTAGGCCTAGTTCTCAAATGACAGTTCACGACAGGTTGGTTTTCCTTACGATTTCAGACACCGAAACCACCAATACAGACTATTGCCCATATTGTAATGTTACGACTGAGTTGCCCTCACAGGCCGTGGAGAGCCAACTAGAGCGGGAGAAACTCTCATGTGGGGTTGCACCTTGAGACGATGTTCGGAGTACAGGTTTGGGCTGTAGGTTGGGATTTTTAAACGAAAGTCCGTTTATGCCTTTAAACACACAGAAGTAAAATGAATCTCAGCCTCCCACAGCAGGGTTTATTACCTCGCTCCCTCATCCATTCACACTTTGTGTGTGAGTGTATGAAGAGGAGCGAGACCAAAGCCCTGCCGTGGGAGGATGCAACCTCCAGCTCTTTGAGATTGAGAGTGATGTGTTCAGCGAGTCACTCATTGACGAAAACAAGTCCACGGACTTCCGCCGTCTTGCCTGCGACGGCCAACTATCCTATGACTTTCAATCCCGCGTCGCCTCCTCCAAATAAGCGATTAGGTCGCCGCGTTCTGCCTTCTTCTTAATACCAGCAAACACCATCTTTGTTCCTGGGATGAACTTGGCAGGGTTCTCTAGATACCCCCACAATGTGTCCCGCGACCAGGTTATACCTGAAAAATATACGTGTACTTCGATATGGACTGGAACGCCGGACAAGTCACTGACCTCGTGCAGATGAGTAAGGATAAGCGGCAGGGATGTTTTGAAAGTTGACTGACCACTCATTATTTTCCTCCATCACCGAACCAGACCCAGACACTATACGCCCTACCTATCCTCTGATTTGCCGCCGTGTAGCTAAAGCGTGGTTGCTGTCCCGTCTGCCTACCGATCAACCCGTGTAAATTCGGCCCAGTCTTGTGTTTCCCGCCATCTTCGACCGTATGGCACTGCATACATCTTGTTTTGAAGACTTTCGCCCCTTTCGTTGCGTTTCCATCGGGAATTTTGTCGCTTTCCGCCATTTTTTCTCTTCAAGACCTTGAGAGATGCATGTATGATGTAAGACGCACACAGACGAATAGCGCTTAGCTGTAGGCCTGTTTGGTACAGCCTGAGCCTTGCTTTTGGCTCGTAGAGAATAGGAGCAGTCAGCCGCGCATATTGCCAACAGATGGCAGCAAAGTCTTAGCGGACCAATGTACAGGAAAATCTACGTGATTGCTGCTCGATCAATAATGACTGGGTCCGCTCGATGCATTGAAATGGGCCGTAGTGACACCTAGTGGTCAACTCGCTGGCAGCTCCTATTGGCGGGAGACCAGGGCCGACCGCACAGAAAGTCCGATAGTGCTAGCGGCGCCTATTCCCAAATTAACTGAACCGCCGAATACACATTATCGGTAGCACTATCTGACTTTCTGTGTGGTCGGCCCAGAATACAGCTCCCTCCTGTGTTCGGGTGATGGCACAGCCTTTTTTGACATCCTCACGTGTGGAAATGGAAAGCCTCGCGCTGCGCCAACCAAACTGGATTTACAGCCACAACACAGTTGACGCCCATCCTGAGAAGATCAGGGTTTCTCAGCGCTCGCTTCCTTCGTCACAAACGTTTGTGTGCGGTGACGAAGGGAGCGAACGCCGAGAACCTCCAGGATGGTGCCAGGCGCACACTGCAGTCTGTGACCGCGCCATTTCAAATAACGCTTTGCAAAATACATGTACGACTTTTTAGCGATGATTCTTCTGTGTGCGCTTAGAGTGGTAGGCCTACTTTCATGTGCAAGGCCATGGAAATTCGAGGCTCAACTCCGATCACAATCGCACGAGACGCGACGCCCTTCATTTCTCTTTGGGAAAAGCTCCCCCTAGTTGATCACGGATGAACTCTAACGACAAAGAACAATTCTTGTTATTCTGAACCAAAATTTTCGGCTGTAATCCCCAAATTACCTAACTTACCTTCGTATTGGCGTACATTACCAGAAATACCCGACTGAGTGCCCCCACCAGTGCCCCGCTGTCCTTTTATCCAAGATCAGTCATGCCCTGCTAGCAACGCAACGTTATGACAACATGGTTCACAAATCATTCCCGTCATATGCTCTTTCTCGACTTGTAATCCCTCTTTTTGTCCTGTTTTCACAAATTCAAACAATTCGGAACTGTTTTGATAATAAACTTTTATTTCCATATACAAATAACAAAATAAACCCAGTATATATACCAGGGAGACCATATCCCTTCACATTATTTTTTTTGTCGGAGTCCTGTTTCTCAACATGGAAAGATAGAAAATAGATGTGTGAGGCGGTAATCAGTGATGAAACTACATGTACCTACATGTATTCCTGAAGAGATGTAGCAGCAGTAGGCCTAATTGATTGTTCCCGTAACTTTTGGCGGGCGGGTTTACACGTCGGTCGCGTCGCACCCGACATCGTTCGCTGACGGCCAACGACGTCGCTTGATCGACGTAAAAACACGACTACCATCTGCGTGCGTCGGCCAACCAATCCTGTGAGATCCAAGTGATCCTATGCTTGCGTCGCCTCCTCCAAATATGCGATCAGGTCGGCACGATCTGCCTTCTTCTTCAGACCAGCAAACACCATCTTTGTTCCTGGGATGTATTTGGCGGGACTCTCGAGATACACCCATAACGTCTGCCGTGACCAAGTTATACCTAAACATCAAGAATTATATAGTTCAGGGTGGTCCAGGAGATATGAGGATTAATTAGGTCCCTACCCCCTATCCAAAGCGACGCGACTGAATATTCGTAATTGCGTCGCATCGAGTCGCACAGAGTGGTGCTGACAGAAGAATGTTGGGCCAGACCCAAAAATATGTCTGTTTGCTGTAACCCTACCCTGCTCTAATAGCTTGGGTAGGTAGGTACCCACAACATTTCAACCACCTGCTCATCGAGCGACATCTGACGATGTCGGACAGAACTGGGCCAGCGTGCTGGCGCTTTACCTTTGCTTCCAAAAGCAGACGCTAAGTCCCTACCTTTGTTTCTATTCGCCGCTGTGTAGCTGAAGCCAGGTTGCTGTCCCGTCTTTCTACCGATCAACCCGTATAAATTAGGCCCTGTCTTGTGTTTCCCGCCTTTCTGGACCGTGTGGCACTGTGAACATCTTTGTTTGAAGACCTTCGCGCCTCTCGTGGCGTCCCCTTCTGGGATTTCGCTCATGTCTACGTTTCTGCAAGACCATAGTGAACAAATGCGCTTATCAGACTGGACACACCTCTCACTACAGAAATAGATGTAAATGTCATCTAATTCTATGGAACGATAAGAAATAGGAAGTCGAGTTCCACAATTTCGCAAATTTTCGACCCCAACAAACCGGGGTCTTCCTCAGGCACTTTTCAGTTGGAGAAACCAGAAAATAATCCTATGGAACAGGCTACCCAGTATCTAGGGTATCAACGGCTGACTATAAGGGTCAGGAGTTGGGGGTTAGGGTTAGGGTTAGGAGTAGGAGTAGGGTTTAGGGGTCAGGGGTAGGAGGCCAAGTATAAAGGGTTGTGAGATAGGGCTCAGGGGTTAGGATTCAGAGTGGATGACATTCACCCCTTCAGCCTCACTAGAAGTGTCCCAAAATGGCAGGATACCTGCCACTGGATCTGTAGGTACCCCCTAGTTTACATGCCAGCCTGGGCACTTGTTATGAGGGGTGGATAACCCTGTTTTGGTGTGTACATAGCAATTCACCAACACCTCTCACTACAGAAATAGATGTAAATGTCATCTAATTCTATGGAACGATAAGAAATAGGAAGTCGACTTCCACAATTTCCGCAAATTTTCGACCCCAACAAACCGGGGTCTTCCTCAGGCACTTTTCAGTTGGAGAAACCAGAAAATAATCCTATGGAACAGGCTACCCAGTATCTAGGGTATCAACGGCTGACTATAAGGGTCAGGAGTTGGGGGTTAGGGTTAGGAGTAGGAGTAGGGTTTAGGGGTCAGGGGTAGGAGGCCAAGTATAAAGGGTTGTGAGATAGGGCTCAGGGGTTAGGATTCAGAGTGGATGACATTCACCCCTTCAGCCTCACTACAAGTGTCCCAAAATGGCAGGATACCTGCCACTGGATCTGTAGGTACCCCCTAGTGCCAGCCTGGGCACTTGTTGTGAGTGGTGGATAACCCTGTTTTGGTGTGTGTTGAGCAATTCACCACTCCTGTGTTATTATGCATGGACTGAAGACAATATGGGATCCATTGTTTCAAACACCAGGCCCCTCCCCTGCATACAGACTTCAGTTCTTGTATGACATGTTTGGGCCAAGGCTCCACAGTTGGAGATTTAAGACAAAGAGAGCAGGCAGTATTACCATTAGCTGATTATGGTCATTCTTAATGACTTGTGAAGAATTGGTGTCGCCCACTGTTCCAAATCATCCACTTCCTCTAACAACATGTATTTACGCTTTTTATAGTTCATTTCGAACAATGAATGGATTGTCATTGTCCCATTGTAATAATCTACCTGGTAAGCAGTAGTCATTTACAGGCCCAATCACATCAGCATGGGAGGGGGGGGGGGTGTCAACACCTGTCCTCAAGTCAAGGGTGTTTGTACCTCACCACTACAGGATCTGACCCCAGTTGAAGAATTCCTGTTAAGATTTCTGGGAACCTCTTTCCATCAGTCAAGTGAGCATGTGAGTGAAAACTGAACTTGACATCTCAAGAACAGAGACAAACCATTAAACTTTTGTTCACAAACTTTACTCATTCCACAGTAAAAACCACCAATAATTTACAGTGACATTCTGTTGACTAAAACACAAAAAGTGCACGACCAATTCACTCCTATTTCAGTGGAGGGAAAGTTCTGCCGTTCTACAACAGGCAGTCATTTCAGTTAGCTATCAATTTTCTAAAGGTTTCTGCAATCTTTTTGTCACCAAAATATTAAAATGCACTGCTTGATACAAGGAATGATAAAATGATATGAGTCCTAACCATTCAGGGAGAACTACAGGATCTGACCCCAGTTGAAGAATTCCTGTTAAGATTTCTGGGAACCTCTTTCCATCAGTCACGTCAGTGGAAACTGAACTTGGCATCTCAAAAACAGAGACAAACCATTAAACTTTTGTTCACAAACTTTACTCATTCCACAGTAAAAACCACCAATAATTTACAGTGACATTCTGTTGACTAAAACACAAAAAGTGCACGACCAATTCACTCCTATTTCAGTGGAGGGAAAGTTCTGCCGTTCTACAACAGGCAGTCATTTCAGCTAGCTATCGGATTTGGAAGACCACCACAATTTTCTAAAAGTTTCTGCAATCTTTTTGTCACCAAAATATTAAAATGCACTGCTTGATACATTACAAGGAATGATAAAATGATATGAATCCTAACCATTCAGGGAGAACTTTCCCTCCAAGTTCCACACAGGAGTCTGACCCCCACACTGGAAGGAGACCTGAAACAATCTGATATTTAATGTAATGTAAAATGGGATTTTATGAAAGGCAAGCCATGGTCTCCTCTTACCTGAGTCAGTGAAGAAATATCTTGTGAATAGAGAATGAGCAGTATTCTGTTATAACTTACACAGTACTCACTACAGCAAGGCCACACAGATATTTAACTACAAGTTACCACTTACAAATATGCAGAAGTCTGAAAACATGAACTATTTCTGTACATGGAAATGATATTATGCTTCTCCCATAAACTTGACTGTGTCCCGCAAATACCCACAGTTGGACAGAAGCAGATATTTTACAATCTCGTACCTATGACATTAAGCATCCTGCTTCACAGACCTAGAGTCATGATGGTAGATTACAGTTCAATCTTAGCCTAGAGTTAAGCATTACAGTTCAATCTTAGCCTAGAGTTAAGCATTACAGTTCAATCTTAGCCTAGAGTTAAGCATTCGAGACCAACTTCTCAACATTCATGTTATCAAAATTAACCTGATTACAAGTCTATTCAATACCAGTACTAGGTTTAAGGAATTAAACCCGAGGCGGAGGGTCTTGGTTGCGACACCAAACCCAACAGTTGGACAGAAGCAGATATTTTACAATCCTGTACCTATGACATTAAGCATCCTGCTTCACAGACCTAGAGTCATGATGGGAGAGTAGTTCAATCTTAGCCTACAGTTAGGCATTCGAGACCAACTTCTCAACATTCATGTTATCAAAATTAACCTGATCACAAGTCTTTTCATTCAATACCAGTACTAGGTTAATAGGTTACATCATCAGGCCATGTATTTGATCATGATGTCCATTCTCCAAGATCTGATTGACCTTGTCAGGTCAAACCCTATTTGCAGATAAACAGCGATAGTAGGCTACATGTAACGTCAGGGTGCAGACTACAGGCAGCTTCTTTCTTGGTAATTTACAGTATTGCAGGCCTTGCCGTTTGACGGGCGCGATTTTGCATGCACCTCGCAAACAATAGAATTTCTATTATTTGCGAGGTGCATGCAAAATCGCGCCCGTCAAACGGCAAGGCCTGGTATTGCTCTTCCTGATGTGTTTGAAGTGATTGAACAGAACGCACAGCAACCAATAACATGTCATGTGGTACGATCTAACTACAAAGTGACCTTGTTCATTAGTGCTACATCTGATTCACAACTCCGACATTCCTGTACAAATACTAACATCATCCTCATATCAAACAAGAATAAGTACATGGCATAATGGACAGCAAGTTTCCATGACAACCACTGCTGAATCAGAAGTTCCAAGGGCTTTACTACTTCTCAAGTTATAGACAGTCAGAAACATTTTCTGGCGAACAAGGTTTACAGAATTCAGTTTCGGTTGGTGATATGTAGTTGTATCCCCACAGAAAAGGCACTAAATAAATTTCTTATCTCCTGCACATGAATGGGAAACCAAAACCAAACACAAAATCCCCAATAACCCAAATCAAAGAATGTTCAGGCCAAGATCACAATCTAGAGGTCTCAAATCCCAAATAGCGGCACTCGACAGTTTGAAGTTCCAATTCCTGACTGACGTACAATAGTTGTGCTCCATCTTACAAAGTTAATTCCCTAAAGTTACAATTATTAACTTGGAGACGTCTCGCGCTTCAGGAAGGCTATGAGGTCAGCCCGTTCGGTCTTTTTCTTGATTCCAGCGAAAACCATTTTTGTGCCTGGGATGTATTTCTTTGGGTTTGTTAGATAAATTTCAAGTGTGTCTTCACCCCACGTGATACCTGAAGAAGGAAAATAAAGAGTTTAAGTTTTCAACAAGCATAGGTACTGCATCCCAAGAGAAAAAGTAGACGATGTAGAGAAAGGAACTGGATTTAACATTGTTAGCATTTTCACCTGGGGTGAGTGAGAGGTTATTGTCTTCCCCTCCCAAAGACTCTCGCATGGGGTCGACTGAATGCAGTGTTCTCCGCAGGATTTCTTAAGGTAGAGTGGTACCCTTGAAATTCCAGGTTTTCCCATTACTTTGCAAATTAACATTGGGTGGTCACCAATTTAAAGCCCCGCAATATTGAATTTTACGATATTTTCAAAAAGTTAGGAGAGTTCACATAGAGGTCCCATAGCCTCCTGAAGGTCCCCAAAATGTTTGCCTGATACGCACTTCACAGAATCAAGGCCTAGTTTTCAGCACGCATTGGAAAAAACTGCAGGGAGAGCTCTAATTCTAATGTATTCTGACAGAGCGTAGTACATTTTACACTACGCTGACGTCGTGCGAGAATCGCGGCGATGATTTGCGTTTTTCACATTCAATACAGTGGGGCTTTAAGGTAGGGGGTGTAATAGAAAACCATTATAAAATTGGACTGTAACCCTATAATGCCAAGTGTATCATATATGATCACCATTGTACTACCTCGTGTAGTTAGTCAATATCAATAATATTGCACCTTACATGCCCATGTATCATATTTGATCACCTACTGCTGCCACCTGTCTGGAAAGAATGACACTAACAACACTTTTGGGTTCTGGGGACCAGGTTGAAAATGTGGTGGTCTCAATGAATAGCATGACCTGATTTTCTCGAAGTTTTGCACTGAAATTTCAAGGTTTGAAGGTGAGTGAAATGAAAGATGAAGTGGATGGAATAAATGTGTAATATTCATAGAATAAAACAACCAACATGGCCCGTGTGTGTGTGTTCTGTGTATCTCAGTAGGAGATGAGTCATATCGTTGTAGCAAATGTGATACAATGGGCAATAAGTCAATGAGATTGAAAGATGCTGGGATCATATTTTACTGTTTTCTTAGTACCATAAGTGGAAAGTGGTAATGAAAGTGTCCAATACTTACTTGTCTAACCATTTTCTCTTGTTTTTGTATCAGATATGTATCATATCTGATACAATGGGAAGTACAGGTGTACAGGTCATCGAAATATTCGAGCTAAATCATTTTTATGGCATTGTTGGACTAGCAGAGCTGATCCATAACCACTCAGTGCAGTACACTAGGCATTATTGAACTTTGGAACTGAACACTTATGATATTTTTCCCTTATTTCAGATGAAAATAAAGAATACGTACACGGTGCTTGATGTTTTTTCACAGATTCAGTATCAAAAAGCTGTTGAGAAATGTTTTTTTTGTTCAGAAGTGTTTGAAGGAGTTACTGAATCATAAAATTAAGAGTTATGATAACATTTTAAATTTTTGTGGTTACTTCAGACTTTTCACTTGGCATCCGCGGAAGCCCAATGTATCAGATGTGCTACTAATTAAAAAATTAGGTCAAGGCCACCAGAAAAAAAAACCAAATCAAAAATGATATTCTAATACAACATGGAAATAAATTCCAGAAGGACATATTTTTCCATTAACTGCACCTAGGTGTGGGCATTATAGGGTTAGGCTGGTAAATCTAAGGTTTGACCCTAAAAAAATTGCAACAAAAGGTTTTTCACTTATTTTGTGTTCAGTCATAGGCCCTGAACAACATACTAAAAGTTTACCAAAATTGGCCAATCAGAAAGCACCGAATGACCCCACCCCCAAAATGTCCCTAATTAATGTATTACGGTAAAATGATGAATGTACAGCTATCTCCAAAAGGGTTCATTTTAACCCCTATAAATGTATTATTCACTAATACAAAAGTGGCCACAGTGATTCCAGATGTGATGACTGAATTGCTGATTGACGTCCCTATGACGTCAAACTGACGTCATTATGACGTAATCATCGTCTTTTTTAAATAGGCAAAACATGGGCCAATTAATCACCACAAATGAGTTGATCATATGTAGGAAAGCCATCTTAAACCTTCTAACGACAAAGGTTCATTGTGGTTGTATGACGTCTCCATGACGTCAGAATGCGACTATTACAGTTATTTTGCCGTATACCTCAGTTTCTCTTGTTTTCGTCACCGTCATCATCTTCAGTAAATTCTGAAAGGTTGCTACAGTCAGTCAGCTAACATGGACCACATGCTTTGCTGCATGGAAGGCCATACTTTCTGTAACTGCAGGCGCGGATCCAGGGGGAGCACACCCGGCCCGTGCCCCCTCTATTTTGTGGAAAATCTTAAAAATTGACCGTGGAATTTTGAAAAGTTAAAATTTGACCGAGGTTTTCCACGATGTGGGCTGGCTGTGCCCCCTCTTTCCCATGATTCTGGATCCGCCCCTGAACTGCATCTATTTGTGTTACATCCAGTTGTGCAGTTGCAGCGGATTATTTTCAATAGCTTTTGGGTGCTGGCATCTCATCTGTCATTTGTGGGTTTGTGGTTTAAAAACAGATTGGCCGTCACTGAAATCCATCTCCAATCTTCAGCCTTCACGGCAATTCCATCCATATCATTACTTGTCAGAGACATGTCCTTTGAGAGTGATACTTGCTGGCGATGTTGGGGGCGGGGAGACTGTGTGGTGCTACAGATGATGCAGTGACAACCTTTCTCTTAACCCTTTGGCTGTCACCGTCGACCAAGGGTCGACGAGAAAATACTACCCCCTTGGCTGTCACCGGCGACCCTGGGTCGACGAGAAAATAGCACCACCTGGCTCATACTCCACGACAGCGTTGAAATTTTTTGATAATTGGACGAAAATTTTAACACTGCCATCGATACTAAATCGCCATCTTGAAATCCTGACAGAATCAGGAGGAAATGACACACCTATACGTACTTTCCATGTCAACATTCTACTAATTAACTTTTGTAATTTTCGAGACAATTTTACTGGGAGTTTAATTAAAAGCGGCAGTGATGCCGACAGGTGAAAAAAAAACACTCTGGGGTGAGCTCATCTGGATGAGAATGCTTCGCTGGCAATGGCAGACGCAGCAGATACTGGTGCTGGAAGCCGAAAAATTCGTTTGCATTGAATTTCTTGTCCGGAATGTACATCCTCCCACAGGGCTTTGGTCTTGCTCCTCTTCTATTCACACACTCGCACACAAAGGTTTGTTGAGTGGATGAAGAGGAGCGAGGTGAAAACCCCTGCATTGGGAGGATGGGAATGTTGGGTTATTCTCCGCGATATATTTCGAAACAATTGTAACGGTACGCTATTTAATCAGTGGTTGAATATCGCAGTAGGCTATGTGCTTGCATAAAGAAAATCTGGTGAAGGTGTGTGTTCATTTTAAGTGCATGCATCATTTGTGCTGGTGGAAATAGAACTGTGAGAATCGACAAGATAATACAACCAAACATGCCAAATGTCAAAATAGTTAACGAGTCAGTTTTAGCGTAGATCATGTGCGGTACGAAGGGGTTACTTTCTGTCTCTTCAACTCGCTTGCCAAAGGACTGGGGCGAAGTGAAGAAATCAGAAAGTTTAATTAAGAGCTCGTCTCGCTAAACGGTAACACTAACATTTTTTTAAAAATTATTTTTCACGTTGCAATTGTATAGGCTTGTGTCAGAAATACAACGTTAGCGTAGTGTTATTCGAGAGGTTAAGAAACCACTCCGTTAACGATAACACTAACGCTAACGCTATTTCTGATGTACATTTGTAATGTAAAGAATAACGTTAGCGTTAGTGTTACCGTTAACGGAGTGGTTTCTTAACCTCTCGATTGATACGGTAGTTGCCAACTGGATAACATTGAGCCACTGATTTGTTGCAGGGCATCTGTATCTTTGTAAATGTCAGATTCACTCAATCAGTGCGACATCTTAACGCAAGGCACGATCGCATCTAAAATAAAATCCATTATAGGATGGAAAATCGAATGATGGTTTGGAATTGTAAGCCATTCAACCACGAAACGACTACGGATCTGGTAGGTTACTGATGCCCGCTGAGGCATGACTCTATTTGTCACCAGGAGACAGTATATCCTACACTAAAGAACAGATGACTGAATTCTGCATTAATTTCGGTATTGACCTTTTTGACATCAATTTTGTGCAGCTGCTGGTTTTTAGTAGCAAAAATAACAAGCGGAATGGCATTCAACTGATCACCGACTTCTGAAATAACTGCAATGGCCGTTGTACACGGTCATATTTTTCCCATCAAACTTCCTGATATGCAGACTAAAGACATAACCGTACATTCACTAAATCAGAATTTCAAAAAATCCTACTGCGAAAAATTTGACCGTGCCGATGTAACGTTGACGGAATAAGCGGCGACTTGACGACAATGAGCGACACACAGAGAAACAGCGAGTCTGTTTCCCATCCGACCAATGGCTGGTATTCATAAAAGTTAGCAAATGCTTTTACTTAATATTTTCGCAGCGATGTTCAAATGTGAATGTACCACAAAACTTGAAGTAAAAGCATTTGCTAGCCTTTATAAATATCAGCCAATGGGATCGCACTGAAAAACATTAGGCCTACATTCTACGTTGTGAGATACTTTTTCGATGTTTCACTTCTGACGAGACGAAAAGTATCTCTACTGTATGAAGAATACCGCCATCTTGGATAGACATTCATCCGCGTTAGGAGCACTACTTAATACGTACTGCGCATGCGTAGCAGCAACATAATATCATACTTTCCTTGATCTTATGTACGCATAAATCTATAGTTTTAAGTAATTCATATATACAATGATGAATTTTCAAAAAATATGCGTATATCGTGTAATTCTAGACACCATCACCTGGGCACTATCCGGCGGACGAATGGGTTAGTAAATCGCCGGAACTGAGGACCCACTTCCGTTTCAAGATGGCGCGTATTGTTATACAGCCGAGTCGGACTCCCGACAAATCCCGAAGTACCCGAAGGAGGCCGAACGAGGCCGAGCCGAATGATTAGGCCTACACCTGGTACCGTACACCTGCATGGGTGGGTATTAGTCTCGACATCGAATGTACGGGTAACCATGGCTTCCCCGCAAGTAGAATATCCATTGACCAAATGATGGTGGCACTTTAATCCATTTGATCATAGCATTTGATATTTGATGCGGAAAAAAATCAATGACATTTTAGGTGGAATAGTGTCAGTCGTTGAGTATGCATGTGTCATCGTGTAGCAAATGTGTGGTTCCATGCACGAGTACATGTACGTTACCCCAGACTGGTTGTTGAACATGACCATCACCCGTGGCTGCAATCGGTCGGGTCCTAATCAAATCAACAGCAGGGTTAAATTGCATTACTGATAAGGAATTGCCGAGGGCTAGTTGGCTATTAGACCTACCATCGTATCTAGTCGCGACACCATCTGTGTGGTGTCTTTCTTGAACTGTGATCTTCATAAATGGGAAGGCAGAGCGAGCGATTGAGAAGAATACCAAATAGGTCTACAGTTCATCGCAAACGAAGAAGAAAAATCATCAAAATCAAGTTTCCCTTACCTTCAGATATGAAATAATATGAGGACCAGGCATCCGACGAATAAATCCAAGCACTTTTGGTTTATCTACAGTTAATAGATCAGGGTAACCTGACTGAAGCGTGGACCATGAGAAGAAAATTAATGCACTGTATCCGTGTGTTAATATCATAGCCGAGGTGATCTAGTTTGATATTCGACGACAATTAATATTATATCATTCCTGTCTATTATGGCAACACGCCACAACTCCGAGCCTCAACTGCTTCATCACAGCAGAGCCATCTCTTTTAAATAGACTTTCCAATAGACCGAAGCAGCAATAACCAACCTCAGGCAGCATGACGATGTCCGATGGGAAAACTTGTCATGACTGGAACATGGACTGAACGCGATGATGCGAGTTTCATCAGTCCTGGAGTGTTCCGAGAGATCAGAACTCTCTGGAGACTGTCGTACACACCCTCGGCCTGCAAAATGATATTGCTCTCTATGCAGACACAATGCATAGTTCTTGTACAGAAGTCTTCAAAAAAATTTCAACAGCGTGGACGCTGACGGGATACGAAATTCTACGCCCTATTTCGAAGGAAATCAAACTCTCACGATGGTAACTGAAATATGAATTTTTGATACGAGGTATGGGACTGAGGTAGCCTCCTCCGGAATTAAAAAAAAATACATACAAAGAAACATTTTATATGCATGTAGGCATACCAACTTCGAACGAAATTGTAGCCCCCTCAATTCTTTCAGGGAGCATGTTAGCGAAAATCGCCGATGTCGTTCAATTCACAAACCTAGGCCTGACCTCAACGTGTCGGCCAATGAACTGTACGGCGATCAAGTCAGCCACATGGTTACTGCCAGAGCTTTGCAATTTAAAACCAGGCATCAGCAATGTCAGAGGAACTACTTTCCAAGTGAAATACCTGGGCGCCATCTGGACTTCGACAATCTGATTCGCGATTCTCCGAAAAGAAATATTATTCAAAACAATGAGCGATATTACGCTGCCTGTATCGTTTGTCATGAGTCCAGGGCCCAGTTGCACAAAACTTAAGTTCTTATCGTAAGATATGGAATTTGGGACAACCCCTAAAGACATGTCGTAACTGTATAGGCTGGAACGTTAGGACGATGTCCTAAGACATCGATGGTGCAATCCATTTTTGTTCTTAACTTTAAGACAGCACCTACGACATTTGGTGCAACCGGGCTCTATTTCGTAGCAGGGGTCCAAACTCATAAGACTGCAACTTCATTGACCCTGCGATGCCGTTTATTGAAATAATCAAAATGACACAATAAAGGATAATCTTGTGATTAACAACCAGCAAGGACCGACAAGTGTGAGCCGATCAGAGAGAAGGGATCGCGGCCTGTTCATGCATAAAAGTACTGGGGGCAGTCATGCCCCCATTTAATGAAACGATCCTATGTCGGTTAATCTAGAGTATAGTAGAGTAATAGGCCTGGTGTATGCAGCAGTAGGCCTAAACTTCTTGGCCCGTATGCATAAAAGTGGAATAAGCTTATTCCAGGTATAACCTAACGTTATAGCCTTAAGTTACCTGGAATAAGCTTATTCCACCTTTATGCATACGGGCCCGGGAGTTAACCTGAAATGTTCGGGCGTTGAGGTAGCTCAGTCTGAAAGGATGCCACCATTAACATTTCTGCACAGTCACAAAAGTCATTTGACCGACTTCTTTTCTCGTAGCGTCCATTTTTTCAAAATATTCCATCAAAGTTCCGTCTTCCTTCATCTGGTTGAGCGTGGCCAACATCTCTTCGGTTTCCTCCTCAGTAAACTCAGCAAACCACGAAACTGACTCCCGAATCTCCTTGACAAACGTGCCCTCCACGTCCTGTATGCTTGGGTAGCCTTCCAGTCGGGGGAACGACTGCAGAGTGTCCATGTTGAATCCACTCGACTTCAAGGTTGCGCAAATATCGTCGTAATTTGGCGCTCGTGCCATCAACAACTTGCTTACTCTTGGATTGAACCCCCAGTACCAAACCCCCTTTTCAATTTGCACATCGAAAGTGTCCAAAAGGAAAAAAATACCTTTAGGTTTGAGTACCCGAGAGACGTTTTGTATGGCTTCATTGCATGCCGTTTTCTCCGCCGTACCGTCTGAATTGGCAACTACTAGGTGATGAAGAACGTTGTTCATCATGACGCAATCAAATGTGCCATCGTGGAATGGTAGTTCTGGTAGCTTGTGTTCCTTGAACTCATACCGTCCTTCAAATTCCCCTGCGAGAGAAAGCTTCTCGCGTGCCTTCGCCAGCATCCCGGGGTTGGTATCCAGAAGTGTCACTTTTCCGACTCCTAACCGCAGCAACGAAATGGAGTAATTTCCAGTGCCACAGCCAGCATCGAGGATATGAAGGTCTTTGAGCGGTTTACCAAGTTTACACATCAGCAGACCGAGGTAGAGTTCTATGCCCAGTGCACTTCTGAGATCGTCGTAGTGCTCAGAATAAGAAGAGTAGTCAGCGTAGGAACTCATCTTCTTCAATCTGGATTACAATGTACGTTCGTCCTGGTGCGTGCCCGAGTTCAAGTGGCCCCTGTGAGATCTGCGAATATTTACCACTTATACTCCTGATAAAACAAATGAATTTGATATAATAATGCTATCATAAAAGTCACCGGGTTAGGCCACACTTTTTTTATTTGTCGGATTACGAATCCACGGACCATCATTTTCCCGAAAGTGAAACAAACAAACCAGACGGCCGTTTTTGACGAGTGTTTTTTCCCGCCGACCACCGCCTGATCATGTATACGAAAGAAAAGGTAAAGAAAATAACAAGGTTGCGTTGGCAAAAAATGCTTGTCAGAAGGCTAAAATACATCCTCAAATGCTGGGAAATCGCATCTCAGGGCATCCAAATTTGAAGATTGGTGATTTTTTTATTTTCCCCAATATCACCGTGAGCTGTAGTAGGCCTATTTCGTTGAAACGTGAAACAACAAAAAACACAAATAGTCATTATCATTTTTATTTTTCCCCGCCCACCCGCACATATTATGTTTTGGGTTGGGAGTTTCGTAATCCAACAAATAAAAAAGTGTGGCCTTAACTAAGATGAAGTTCGAACCGACTGCCCCAGAAAACACTATTGCCACATTGCACGTTTTGGGGACACCCCGGGGAGACGCACAGGCCTACCAAATGGCCTTCCAATCGTAGCAATGGTTGAAGACGTTCGTTGTGAGTCATGAGGTTGATTTCTCATCGAAGTTATGTGACCTTGACGTTGAGCGGCGCTGCAGTCGGAGGGCGGGAGCAGGTCCCAAATGCTTGAATGATAGTCATAAAGATGGCACGATAGGCTACATGACACTGAGAGCAACTGGGGCACAGCTGTAATAGAATCTAATGTCCCCCAACAATACAATACATTTACGGATTAAGTGGCACCATTCAATAGGACCCTAGAGAGACCACAATGACGAACAAATGCAGGGGGGGGGGGCATCAGAAAGACGGGGCATCGGATTCTATCACACCGGGATCGAACGGGCCCAGGACCTCATCAGTGGCAGGCGTGGCTAGGCCAATTTCGCGCCACACCGAAACCCATGCACACATGACATGATATCCAACATAAAGCACCAAGAACGACACAAAATGACTGATATAGACCCTCTAATACGAAAAGTCGTCTCCGAATTTCGCAAATTTTCGACCCCAACCGGGATCTTCCTCAGGCACTTTCTACGTAGTAGAGAATGTGCGCTCTACTACGTAGAAAGTGCCGGGGGTCGAAAATTTGCGAAATTTGGAGACTTTTCGTATTATATCACACAAATGACATGCAGTCGCTCGCTTATGAATTTTTGCATGTCAGTCAAGTCATAAGATGATTTCACACAGAACAGAGTGACACGAATGTTCGAAGCTTACCGTCCAGTGCTATACAAAACGAGTACTGTTCAGGTGCAGGCACTGTAGTAGTACATATAACCCGGAGGTTAACCTACACCTAGATGTAGGATATAACCTTGGACCAAATAACGGATGGATTTGAGGCCGATACTACACTGAATTTGAGTGCACCTACATGTATACTGTTCAGTTCGCCATCATTATATGTTCTCATTCCAGTGCGCACAGTAGCTGTGTATTCATTGTCAAGGTTCATTGTATTGGCAAGCCGCTCCATTGATATTGATTTGGTTGGGCTATTTTGAACGGTTTCAAACTTCTCTAGCTAGCTTCGTCTGCCGCCTGGCGGCCACTGTGCACGATGAAAGGCAAACAGTTTTTAGCAAGGGGTTGGGAATAAGAAAAGAGTAAAAACCAGGCGCGGATCCAAGGTGCAGGGGCACACCCGGCCCGTGCCTCCTCTACTTTGTGGAAAATCTTTAAAATTGACCGGGAAATTTCGAAAAGATGTTAAAATATGACCGAGGTTTTCCACGATGTGCGCTGGCTGTGCCCCCTCTTTCCTCAGTATGATTCCGGGATCCGCCCCTGAAAACGAACATGGAAAATCAGGCGTCTGTCGATAATCAAAGACCGACCTTGGACCGAGTCAGATATAATATGCCCGTATGACAAGCTGTTTGTCCATTTAATCAAATAAACCAGTTTTTTTCAAAAACCTGTTTTTTTATTTAAAAAACTCTTAAAAACCTGTTTTTTATTTAAAAAACTAGGTTTATTTCACCCCATTGCAAAGAATCTTGGTTCATTTTTTTAAAAAATTGTTTTTTTAGCCAACTGTTCATTTATTAAAAAAATCCTAGTTTTTTTACCTGAATGGAAAAAAACAAGTTTATTTTAAAAAAAACTGTTAAAAAACTGGTTTATTTGATTAAATGAACAAACGGCTTGCCATATTTCCGGGGAGATATGCAGAATTGCCATTGGTACAGTCTACAAGCAAGGCAAACACACTTTTTAGTTATCAGGCAGCTCCTCATACCGGTAGGCATTTTGATATCCCTATTACAGTGATTGGTTGGCATAATGAGAATCCTCTGTCATGATTAAAAATGCAAGAAAATAGGCCTAACGCTCAATATCAACGTTTGAGCCCAAATCCTCAATCAGTAGTGCTAGCGCCACCTACAATGAAATGACCACACTATAAGAAGCTAGTTGCCCGTTTTAGGCATGCAGGGTCCTTTTACTTCAACTTACTTAATAAACTAATAAAAGATAGGCCTAGTTTTTGTCGATACACGCATAATTACATATACATTGATATTTTCTTCCATTCTCAAATGGATGGCGTCAGGCCTATTTCTTCTCCTGCCGGCCTCCATCCGTCCGGTTGAAAATCAATCTTGCGCGTGATGGAGGTAATACTTGCTCCTAGTAGCCTTTTTACAAAACACCAATTGAACAACAATATCATTGACCGAGTTTGAGAACTTACACAGAGCGATACAATGTCCCGCCGCTGTGTCAAGAAATTCCCGCGCTAATGATGTGTACCTGTCTCCAAGACAACCAGAATATTGCAGGTGCGTGTATTCATCCGCAAATGAGTGGGACTAATTTTCTTAGCTATAGTAAGATAAATGGTAAATATTATGCAGAATTAGTAATAACAATATAAATTTCAGCTTAAAACAGGACGAGATATGGATGATTCACTGATTATTTGACATGTAATCCAAACAAGTTGACGGTACTATCTTCGCAAGACTTAGCACTCTGGTGCATGCGCGCCGTGTTCATCCGGTCTGAGCTTCAATGTTGAATGCAAAAGCGCCCCCGATGAATGAGTGTCGCCAAGTGCTGTGCAGTGAGGGAAACATCAAAACTGTGCAGTAGTGTAACATATGCCGTATTTTCATTCATTCTCGTCTTTTTTACATTGCCACGGCCGTGTAGCCGTGTGATCGACCGGCAAAATTATAGGGCCACCCTGTCCCTAAAGAAGGACCAGCCCAGCTAAAAGACGGTAGACAAGTTGGCAGGACGTGGTCGTCGTGGGCACCACATTTTGTTTGTGCCTGTGTTTGTGAAGTGTGATTGAACTACGTGCAGGTTGAGGCGAGGGGGAAAATGGCTGACGTATCGGAGAAAGAAGCAAATAAGGGCGACAGCCCTAAACCAGATCAGGAGGTTGCACCCCCTCTGATTACTATGAATAAAGGTGAGTGAACCACAGACACAATGACAGTCAAAAGTTGATCATTTTTCCGGTGGTTGGTCTACAGTAGCTATGTAGCTCCTAGGTTCTAAGTGATCATCATACCCAGGAAAAAATGAACCATGAAAGATCATGGTAGCCTAAGGCCACTTAAAATTAATAAATTGTTTTACATGACTCCAATTTCTGAAATGTTGGTGAGTAGGGCATTTTATATTTTATATTTTTCCTCGACAAGAAGAAGGACAGTAGAGATCACTAATAGAGTGTTTGCACGTGACGTCACAGCGGCCATGTTGGAGGCATACAACAAAAGAACAGACTTCCAAAACAATCGAAGTTAATCTCCGTAGACCGTGACTGGCGACAAATTCTTTTGTTCATACCTCCAACATGGCCACCGGTGCAAACACTCTATACTGGAAAATTACTTTTAATTTCTCAATATCTCAACATTATGTACAGCCCTTCTATACTTTGAGGGTCACTTCTGGTTGCCTCTCTCATTTTGCCACTTTGTGGGCAGCAAATCACCCCCATGGGCACTTGCTGCCGTCATGACTGAGCTTGCACTGACGATCTCTAACGGTTTTGGGATGAAAAATTGGACTTTTTGAAAAATATAAAATATAAAAAAAATTGAGGCGGCACCAAAAAATTGAGGCGGGCGGCCATGTAAAACAATTTATTAATTTTAAGTGGCCTAAAACCATGAAGTTGGCGTGACCTTGAAATTCAATGTTAACCAATAATTTTTCATGGTTAGATCTAACTATAAACTCACTGACCTTCAAATTAATTCATGGTTTTACCATCATTGATAGTAACCATAAACTTCACTGTTTTACCATGAAATCAGTTCATGGGTTTACCATGGACTCTAGCTATATCAACCTTGAACTTCAAGGTACAACCATGAAGTCATGAAGTTACAACCATCAAGTTTAATTAATGAATAAATTTTTCTAGAATTTATTAATTCTGTTGAGGTGATATCTAATGGGGAAATTATACCAAAAAAGACATAATCGAAGTGATGATTAAAGAAACTTATTTGACCCCTGTATATTGAACCATAGATAAAAACAAAAAGTAGAGGTCAAGAACTAAATTTCATGCAATACATCAAAATTGAACATAAAAATTGGCTTTCTTTCCTGTGGTGATCAAGAGTATCTCTGACTTCACACTTGAAAGTCCCTTGGGTGAACTTTTCTCAAGGTATTTCTTCCAGAACCAATGGTTCCCAAAAAAGGAACCATGAAGTGAAATTGATGGTAGAACCATGAACTTGATAAAACATAACCATATATAAATTTTATGGTAGGCCTACATTATCACCACGAAAAGGTTCGCGGTTAATTAAATATCAACTTTCATAGTTTTACCATGAAGTTCATGATAAAAGTTCATAGTATCATTATAGTTCATTATCTCCATTTTACAGGGAAAAAGGATGAAGATAAAGATGCTGGTAGGCGCCGAACTTCTCTTGCCACTGGAAAGGTATGTTGTGAAAATGTCAAGATGCTGGATAGGCCTAGCTCTGTTATGCTGTACTATTACATATGTATGTATGTTTTTGGACTGGCATTCAAATGTGATGTGCAGTTTTATTAAAAAGTGTCGGATCCACTAGTTTCTGTCTTAGAATGAATAGGCCGACTTTCATCGATGGGGTTGAGGGGAAATAACTGAAAGAAAGTCCGTCCTTCTGGAAAAAAGTTCCATAGAATCATAATTTCAAGAAACAATTGCCCACTGTACTCGTAGTCCGAGTTCAACTGAACAGTATATTGGTGGGGTGGAACAAAGTTTATCGCGGTTTGTAAAAGTGCCAATTAATATTCAGTACATACTGTAGGATCATTCTGTGTGCTATATAACTGTAAACCTGTCCGCCCCATGATCAAGCATAATGGTGTTCTTTACAACGGAGATGTAATGCTCCACTTGGGTCGCTAACAAGAAGTTTCAGTGGTTAAGCCTGTATACTTGATCTTGCCTGTAGGCTTGCCATAGTGTGTCACACTGGAATCATTACCAAAACTGCTCATGATTTAAAAACCTCTAACAATGACTTAAGTCGTTCAATCTGCCTTTATGCCTATAGACTGGCATATCTGGTTCAGTTCTGTATAGGCCTATTTTCAGTTTTATACTGGTTTGAAAAAAATGATCCCGTTATATGTGTAGAATAGAAGATTTCAACCACCATGCCATTTTCTATCTCCTATGAAAAGAATTTTAATGCACGGATATGTTGTGTCATTGTCAAAAATCTTCCTTGCATTCTTAAAGATTGTGTCTTTGGTTTGGGACATGTAGGCGGCTTTACCGGTATATCTCTAAAACTCATTTCTCTGTTAAGCAGTGTTTTTCGGATCTCATCATGATAAGAACTTAAATTCATGGCGATATGGGGATAAAATGATGTAAACTACACAGAGACTGCATCAGTCGGTAGAAGAAGAAAACGAAATATTTTGCCTGAATTTTATCATGCATATAAACTACAGTTGCCTACTTACAATGCATTACAATTGGAATGGAATTTAATCAGAATTTAAACTGACACCAATTTTAAGATAACTTGACTACGATACATGTAGATCATGTTTGTTGAAACATACTTGATATCAATCTGTTAGTAGTGGTAGAAATTATTTTCTTCCTGGCTTCCTGGCTGAGTTTACAAACTTTACTTGATGTTTTGCCTTCCTTTACAATATTTTTAAAAAGAAAACTTGGTTTTCCTTTAGACAACTATATCCTCTGACCCAGAAATAGTGAAAATAAAGTTCGGAAGCAATCAATGCCATCATCATTCATGAAATGGCGGTGGTCTGCCAACTGCAGTAGGATTTGCTGAATTTAAAATGGCTGCTAAATATTCGTGTGATTATTTTGAGGTGATGAACATTGTATGCCACGATGATGAAGCAATGTGTAAAATTGCTCGTGATGTCAGTTAACTGTACAGGAATCACTCCTGTTTGATCCCTGTTCTGTTGATTGGTGGTTGTGAATGGCAACCAGCCCGCAGTCATTCATTACATTCGAATTTTTTTCAAAAAAATTCTTACTGAAAATGATAAATACATCCTTTGTCCTGTTGTGCTTGTTGCTCACGCTCAGTGAGCAGACACAATTTAACAGCAATGAAGTCAATGACAGTCTCAACAATCATTGCTATTGAGACACTTTTGATTTCTGTGTTGAAATCTGTTTGATTATCTTGTCAATCAAGTTCTCCTTTTGTGAAGACTGTTAATCTTGTATGTTGAGCAAACTGTGATAGAATAAAGTCATTATTTGTAATGGCTAGCCAATTCAGTGCATTTTGGTCATCTATTGATAAATCAGACAGTGTCATATCAATACCAGTACTGGTAGTACAATGTCAGACACTTTTCCTTTTACATATCAACCATAAATAGATTATTTTTCTCAGTTACGTTACTGTGCAAAACACACGATCAAAATGCTCAATGATGCTTCATTTAAGCTGTATAAGCCCTAATCTTTGTTCCCAAAAAATCGTGAAAAATTTGACTGTCTGCGGCCAGTGGGCATTACGTGTGGGAGGTGGATAAAGAAGTGAATCCCCTCCCAAAAAGCAGCATGTTTTGTGCATAGGAGCATGAAATTGAAGCATGAAAGGTGCATATTATTACATAAAAAATACAGAGGGCAATTTCCGGTTATTTTGACGTCGAACTTTGAATGTCAAGGTAAGACAGGCTAAAGGTAAAAGAAACTGTATTGGTGATGTTGGAATGGATGTCTTATGTAAAATTAAGATGCGTGAATTTGTCCCATTCGATGGGAATCAGATTAATTGGAAATCTTGTAATTATGAATAATTTAGACAATCTTCCATGTAAGTCAACTCAATCTCAATGCAGCGCTTGTAAATTTTTGATTACTTGTGGTTATTGGATGGATTTTGTCCCTTGGCGAATGTGATCTTACACAAGCTAAGTTCACATCAGCCTGTAGCCTCACATGCAGGCATAACTCAAAGGTTGATAGTCAGTTTCCCCAGTTCTTGTGGAATTTCCTTTGAGTTTGATTTTTGATACAGTGCTGTACTTCTCATTCTAAAACAAGTTAGGATTTGTAGTACCGGTACATGTACATTCAATGCAAACATTATGTAATCACAAAGGGAAATATACTATGTTACACAAGTTCTTGATGAGAGAGAATGGTTAATATCAAAATGGCTCCAAACGTTTGACTTCCTTAGAAATTTCTGCCGAATTGATTACTTTGATATGGAGTCAATGAGTGTTGAAAGTAAAGAACTTTTCAGTAGCTTTGATGCGGATGATCAGTTTTCTGATGCTGAGCTCCTCAGGAGCCAGGAGAGTCTTCAGGATTCTGATCACCAGGTGAGATCACGCACGGGTTATTTTGTTCACTTTCTTTTCACAATTGGGTACCATTCATCTCCAAAACTTTACCTAAATATTCATTATTTCATCATTCAATGTCAAGGATCGTCCAGATCGACGTGTGTCAACAGAGGAGCCTGGTGTAGGCAGACGTGGCACCATTGCCCATGGTGTAAGTTAGCGATGATGGCAAAACATGGTTGATGCTGTAAACATATTTGAAAGCTTTGTTGACCAGAGAAGGATTTATTTCATGGATTGCAGCATCTCAATGTGCCTTAGCCAATGCTGCAACTTTTTAACTTAACAAGCAGAGCGTGTGTGTTCTAAGTTCTTAACACTGTTTGATTCCAGTATGAAGGGTCATTATCTCAATTTAACCCTGCTGTAAGTAAGCTAGTGAATATCTCGGTGGTGGTTTTTAAGGCAAAGTTGGGTTTTATGTTTTTAACTTATTTTATTTGTAATTTTTTTTATTTCACAATAAGGTGTTCGGCTAAGAGTGTGTGATACATGTAAATCTTCATGATACATGCATGAATGATTCAGTGAGCGTGCCCATCCAATAAACAAACTTGGTTGCTAAGTCGAGTGTAAACAGGGAACATCTTTCTAGGCGGACTACATGTACATGTAGTTTAATCTTATAATTGACATTGATTTCCCAGTCTCCTGGTTACATGTGGACATATCATTACATGTAGTCTGTTCGTCATGTTTGACTTGATCCTGGCCTTTGAATTCATGGAGACTGCACAGTTCCTTCTTCCAGCATCCATACGGTGATGGTCTTGCTTTCCACAGGTTACTAATATACAGAATGATGAAACACTACATTATTTGGTGATGGTCGTAACAGTCTGGATATGGGACTTCACTTTGGCCGGGCTAACAATTGCATGTCTCCACCATGCGACGTTTCCAGTTTGAAAGGGTTATGGTGTCAGCAGTAATTTTTTTTCTGAATGATCCATCACCTATTTCATGACTTAGTACTTCATATTGAGTTTTACTCCATGAATAAGAAGAAAAATGGTTGTTCATGATGTGTGTTATATGTCCACTGTGTCCAGTCACTTTATCTCTTGTTGAGATGGCACAGGCATCTTCTGCAGATTCAAATACATCATTATACTATCAAAAATTAAACAGGCATTTCAGTTGTCCTGACCAAGAAGCTGTGTTACTTGTGCACGAATTCCACTGAAAGTTCGGTCAAGTAAGTTTGGATTTCTGTATCTACTTAGCATATTCTCACTGATTGCATCGTGTCCTTTCAGATGGGTGCAAAGAAGAATGTGGTACTGTCGGGAGAGGCCATGAAAGAGATGCAAAAACAGATGAAACAAACTCGAGATGAAAGACGTCAACAGGTATGGCCAATTTTTTTGCATTTTTTGACTGATCGGTGAACCTGCCGAGTCACAAAGTATCTTGAGATCTGCTACAATGTTACAGACTCAGTATTGCATGGAGCTTTTTTCATATTGTCCATTATTCCAACTGTTGCATATAAAATAACATGTCCTGCAAGATTGACTAGTCTTGTCAATGTGTGAGTGCTAATTTCCTTGTCAATGATAGCCATTCAACCTCCAGGTTATTTTGTCTGCGTCATTGCGTGTATTAATGTATGAACTCGTTCGTTTCACCCCGTGTAACTGGGTAATCTTCACGCACGGCTGCTGTGAATTAATGTAATGTCACTGTCACAATCGTTTGACTGGCAGATATCATAAAGGTCTCAATGATTGCATCTCACCAGGTTTTAATTGAAAACCAACGGGCATGCTTTTGCGATACAACAACAACAAATGGTGGTATGGCTTCCTTTAGTATGTAATGTACAGTACACCTTCCAGGACAAGGCTAATGATCGTTAGTTCTGTAGTTGTTCATGCATGTTTTGTATGAATAAGGTATCCAGTCAACGTTGTTGTTATTTGTAGACAGTTCGCATTGGTTAATCAAGCATTCACAAAGACTTTGCTGTTGTGAAGCTCACCGGCATTTATGCGGCTAAAACCATTATTAATCCATTGAGCATATTTCTACTGACATGGTCGAGATCCCATCAATTATACCGTTGCACGAGCTTAAACAAAAAGTCAGATTGTTCAACCGTGATTTAATCATGCTAATGATTAGCAATTTAGCTGCATATGAAGATGACCAACAGAAAATATTGGGTTCCATATAGCACCATTACACACACACATGTAGGTTCCATTCTCGTTTTCACATGAAACCTGGTTCTGTATGGAACCTGCAAAGGATTCTCATAATGTGAAACACCCTTTCAGAATCAAATGCTTCATGTTAATTGCAATAATCTGTGATAATCTAATCTATATTTCTGCTGCATGTTCTTCAACAGCAGGTAAAACTATTTCAATATTATGACTGTGTGTTTTTGTCCCTTGTGATATTTTGCCATGGAGACTTGAATAGATACTGCGGCATTGCATGATGTTGACCTCTGCACACTTTTGGCGTGGCACATAGAGATGCTTTTAATCACGTGGCATTGGCCCTTCTCCCTTTTGGTGGAGAGCAAACAAATAGACAAGAAGAGATGACTAGAAAAGCCGTTTTGAAAAGTCAGCGACAACAGCTCATAACTCGCGTGGAGTGGAAACATTCCATAAGAATCAAACCACTTTTATAACAAAGGAAAGGGCCTACTTGCGGCGTCCTTAGGGATAAGAAATAGTATTATAATCTCCTGATTAGCAGCTTTTGTTTGCTTTTTCTACATGTATTTACTTTTAGTTAGCGGTTTCAAGATGTTTTGTTTGTCATGTATTTGTTGTCAAGCTGTAGTTGTGTGTTTTGTCCAGTTTAATTCGTCTAAGCATATTGATATAAGTCAGTATTAGGCCTACATGCCTGTACGGCTGAAGTTATATCAAGTGTTTGGGTGAAACCTCAGTGATTCGTAATCTATGCCACCTTGTACTTTAGAAATTATGTTTACAAGAACCACAATAGGAACATTGTGACATCTATTGAAACTTCCAATGACATAAATTATTTGTAATTGTATGTCATTGGAATGATCGCAATTTATATTCTAGGCTAAATGTCAAATTGGATGTGAATTGGCTGGTGTAGTAGCGAGGGTTGCCACTAGCAAAATGTCACATCACTTCGCCTGAGTCTCCTCAAGCTTTTGTGAATCTGACCTCAGAACACCGGATTATGACACAAACCTGGCTCAATTCATTATGAATGGAGAAACAAGAAAGCTTGTTGTCAAGGATGAAAACATCACGACATATTGTCCTCTCTCTCATAATTAATGTTTTCCTATTCAAGATGAAGGCTGTTGACTGTTTATTGATGGAAATTGCAGCAGGATCTGAATGTCTCCGATTGCAATGTCAACTCTGCCTTCAATTATGCATATATTGTATTCACGCCTTGGCTGAGATCATGCAGTGAAATGCACCAACATGGCAGATAATCCTGGTGCATTCATGTCAACTTGATCTGCGTGTAAGATATGGGTCAGGTTCACCAATCATCCAGTACATTTCTCCTAATCACCAAGTTGAATTCATTTCATGCTTTTGTTTCACCATTTTCTTCAAGTTTATTCAATTCAAATGAGATTGTCTTCCTGTTCTCGGCCCTCTTTCAGAAGTTGCATTGCCATTGCACTTCAGCCACATTTTCCATAATAACTATTTATATCGCCGGTAACAAATTTTATCCCCTGTTTGCGAAAGAAAAAGAGTTTTTGTTGTTGTATTTATATTTATTTGCATGAAAATATTACAATAAAAGTAGTGGCCCTTATTATAAACAAGGCGGTTAAGGGCCACTAATAAGGCGGTGAAAAAGATTCAACCTGAAAGAAGTATTTCAATCAATATTTTCTTCTTCACCTTTGCAGATGGATTCACGTCACACCTACTTATTTCAAAGGGTAAGTCCTCTTGGGGGTTGGGATTGCAGTACATGACTCTGTCTTCTTCAGGGTTCAAGGCAGATTTATACGTCAGATGCAAGCAACTGCATCAAATGCACAATCAAAATTGCAGAATGCTCCATTTGATGCTGTACCTCAATGGACGATTTTGTCAGGGTCCAATCGTGGGGCTAGGCGTTGTCTCGCAATAATTAAGTCTGCCACATCTAAACGTTGTCCAGACGATGTGGCATGAATCAATACTGCACTGATGGCGTCTAACTTTGATTCCGTGTCTGACACCAACACTCAGCATTCGAGGTATAAATCAAACCTAAATTCCTAAAAATCCATTCTTTTGCCTTTTTTCAGCTGGCAGATTCTCTTGGTATGGAAATCGGTGCAGTTGAAGATTTCCTCCTCAGCGATGAAAAATTCGATATGATCGAGGACTTTTTCCGCTCAGGAGGAAGCAGGAAATTAATGTTTTATTACCAGGAGATTGTGGTGAGTGAAGTAATGTCATGGTGTTTGATCGTATTTTGGAAATTGACGGGCAGTTAGCTTCACTTCTGGGTCTTCGCTTGTCAACAATATAATCCAGTATTCCTGCACTATTAAATTTCATCTTGTGATCTGTTCCCGCTGCAGCGAGATGCAATGCTTTCTCGGACAGATGCTTCCAGCGTCATCAATACCAACCCACAAAAGAAACTCTTCATCACAAATGGCAAATGTGAGGTAAGAAAGTACTTACTTGAAATTCACAGAACATGCCCCAAATAAAAGTGCGAAATATTATGAAAAGTATAGAAAAATTGTAAAAGTTACAGCTTGACAAAAAAGTTAGTCATGTTCCAATACCAACCAGTTTACTTATGCATTGTACTCTGCTTTTTCAGGGCTTGACTGGTTTGTGTTTCCATTTCTTGAAAACTGCCGACCAGGCCATTACAGTCAAGAACATAGCACAAGAGGTCAACTATGGCATTGTTGATGCCACTGGTGGCAGGGTTCTCGAAGGATTCGAAAGGTACATCTCGAAGATCATGCTGCCTGCCCTTATGGGGAATGAGGTAAGTGTATTATCAGGGCCACTGCAAGGGTTCGGAATGACATTGAACTTCACAGTCAAAAATATCTACATTTTTTTCAAAGGCTTGTGTCTAAGCAATATATAAAAATCCTTCTTTTTTTCAGAACTGGGGACCCCTGAAAGATGCCAACAATACCCAGGTGCAAGATTTCTTAGAGACTCTTGAGAAATTTGTGTCAAGTCTGATGGGTGCAAAAGACAATATGGAAGGTCAAGTGACCTTGGGAGACAGTGATATGGGCTACATGTTGGATCGGATGAGATCGGCAGGAGACTATCAGACTGCAGGTATGTGCACATATGTGACCCTCCACAGCCAAACCAGTCGCATGTTGCTCCAAGAGCCTCAACAAACTAAGATGACCAGGAGAGAATGGAAGAAATAGATTGCTTCAGATTTCATAACAGACAGACAATATTGAAACTGACAAACATTTCGTCTCAACCTGCCAAGCTAAGAGCGACATGCGACTGGTTTTGTTGTGGAGGGTCACATATGCATTATTTAGTCTTCCTAAGTTTATTTTTGGGGGAAACATTTGAAAATCGTGGAATGAAAAGGAAGGTCATACATTCTTCATCTTTTTTCTTTGTTTTTGAAACTATAGCCAACAATACTGAGACCCTTGAGAAGATGGAGGAGCTATTGGCTCTGTGGGCCAAACAGATTGAACAAGTTCTGGCAGAGAGTGAGCAGATGAGACGCGAGGCAGACGACATTGGACCAACAGCTGAACTCAATTATTGGAAGAGTCGAATGGCAAAGTTTAACAAGTAGGTTGTCCTATGAACACATGTAATTCATGAATACAACATTTGTGCATTGTGATCATCATTGTTAAACTTCCTCCGCAGTTGAGTTATGGGGTTATTGTCAATGTTATTCTTTTTTACTACAGCCTTTTGGAACAGATCAAGAGTCCTCGATGCAAGGCGGTGGTAGGCATCTTGAATGTTGCCAAGTCAAAGATGTTAAAGAGATGGAAAGAACTGGATAGCCGAATTACTGACGCAGCCAATGAGGCTAAGGACAACGTGAAGTACCTCTACACACTTGACAAGTTCTTTGGACCGTTGACCAAGTGTAACCCTGTAAGTGATACCTGTTTGTTTCAAATGTCACAGTGGATCCTGAATCTTGATTTAAAATCATTTACATGTATGTAGAGTAGGCCTACCTCGCGTGATAAAAAGGGTTTTGTTTTTGTTGTCTTTGATCCATATTTCTAACTTTTTCCAGGCGACCATGGTCGAGCACATCCCAAGCCTGATGAGTGCAATTAGAATGATCTACAGTATTTCACAGTATTACAACACATCAGAAAGGATGACGTCGCTGTTCGTCAAAATCACCAATCAGATGATCACAACGTGCAAGGCGTACATCAAGAATGGTGTCACGAAAATCTGGGAGCATCCAAGGTGAGTAGCATAGATCATCCACTTGACAAACATCCATGGAAAAAAAATGATGAATTTTGGAGATCATTTTCTCAAAGATGCTTGTTGATGCAGCCTTGAAAATTTTCTGAGTCAAAAGATGTTTTGAGTTAGTCTTTGGTTTTCCCAGGTTCATATGGCTGTCGTACAGTGTTGATCCATAATGTACAGAATGCACTAGCTTATACTCTGTATCATCGATACTCATTTAGGATGGAACTCCTCGAGAGGCTGACTGAGAGTATGAATCTGAACACGGAATATCAGAAGTATTTCCAGAAGACGAAGGAAAAGCTCAGGCAGACACCAAATGAAAGGCAGTTTGAATTCAGGTAAATTCCACTTATTTATGGCAAAGGTTACCTGTTCTACATGTATATTTTGCTGGCAGTCAGATTTTGTCAAAATTTCACATTTAATGTGTGTCTAATATTTGATACTTTTCAAATGTCCGCCTGTTAAATCATCTTCGTTACATTATATAATCATTTAAATGAGGTTGTCTCTTTATTTCCAGTGAAAACTACATCTTTGGAAAATTCGACACATTCTGCAAACGCCTCGAGAAAATCATCATCATGATTAACACAATGGAGAGCTATTCCGGCCTTCCAGATGTGAAAATCGAAGGTATTGATACGATAGCTGTCAGATATAAGACAATCTGTGATGGTGCCAAGAAGAAAAATTATGACATCCTGGACCATAGGAAGTCAGAGGTTTGTATTGTGCCTGTGAGAATTGTTTTATTATCGAAGGCTAACTTACATGTTTTGATCCTCTGGTGTCAGGGCGACCCATTTTGAATGGCCAATATCAGAAATGCACTGGACAGCCCCATTCGTACCGTTATCTGTACTGGAAATGTATAGTGCATGTACCAGTACGTACCGGTACCTTCACAAAAACCAGTTTGATAATGCACTTTGATTACCTGTATTTCAGCCTTTGGAACCTGGAGCAACAACTGTATGTGTAATCATAAAGGAATCAACCATAAAGGTTCAACTGACAAATTTAGCATTTTATAAATGTGGACAATATGCCTTTAAAACCCAACAGATTTGCATTCTGACGTTTCCATGTGCTAGGCAAGACCCTTCTGCACATTCACTGCAAATTTTGTTGAATTCCGACTAGTTGATCTTATGATACAAAAGGTCTGAATTAATGAGAACCCCACGAACGATGTGTGTTCAGGGTCATCGGTGTACATTTGAATAGGCTGACGTACATTTGTACATGGAACACTAATTGTGCTGAAAATAGCTCAGTTATCGTCAGAAATGGAATTCAAAGCATCATGTTGGCAGGTTCATGTACCTTTTCACCACAAAAAAAGTTGAAGCTCGTGCCTATTACGTAAAGCCAAAATTCAGGCAGTGAGAGACATCTGGTGGCAACACAGGAAGTGTATCCCTCAGTAAGCTCATCGTTCGCAGTTAAACCTTTATGGTTGATTCCTTTATGGTGTAATGTCACATTGCTTTGATTGCATTGAATCTTCTATTCACAGTTTAAATCATTTTTTCCCTATTTTCTGCTCAACTATCATCACACATGTATGGTGTTTTTACAAATGTTCTATACTAGTTGACACATGTCTGCCACTTACACCTGAAGTTTTCTCTCAATCACCACCCAAATCTTCAAACGTTGACGTATGGAGAACAAAACTGGAACACATCACTGTTATAAGAATGTTTTTCATTGTACGCAAAGTCTCTTTGGTTTACCACATATTCTTGGTTTGAGAGCATCTTTCTTCCACTTTCAGAGAGCAAATTTGGCTTGAACTTTTTTCGTCATCACATCACGTTTTTCTGAATATTTTTCACTGGTTGCACTATGATATTTTGCCTCTAAAAACGAATACAAGTAGTAACTTAGTACCAGTTAATGAAGGACTCAAATTTTCTCTATTAGATAACCATTTAAATGAATAGCAGGTGCCAAAATGTCTGAAGTAGGGTACTCAGTTGATGATGCTGTTGTAGTTTCCAACTACAATCTTAATAAGGCTTTATTAATGTTTTGTCATTTTAGTTCGACCAAGATTTTGTTGAATTCTGTCGCCAGTTCGACGTCCTTCAGTCACAGATCCAGTCATTCATGGACTCATGGTTCGAGAAGACACTTTCGGTGAGTATTCCAAATTTGTTAGCATGTTATGCTGCTGTATTTTCTTGAATGGACTCAGAATAATCTGTTGATGAACTCGAGAATCCTTGGGGAGGATGTTGGTTGCTTATGGTTGGTCCTTCATGAACGGGCACTGTACAGCATTGTCTTGATGAGATTTTTCAGACTGTGCTGCTCGATTGCGGAGTTTTGAATCGGATTTTATTTTACACGCAAAGGTCCACAAGGACCATGATGCGTTCTATGATTGATTGATTAAAGTTGTCTTGTTAATTTCAGACTGAGAAAGCGTTAGCCCTGCTCGGCAAGTTTGAAAAGATTGGTGGTGCTAAATTGGATATGAACGAGAAGTACAATCGTATCCTCATGAACTATGGCAAAGACTTAGAGTTGGTACGCAAACTGTACCAAAAGCACAAAGCTGATCCACCAATTCCAAGAAATCTGCCCCCAATATCAGGAAAGATCGCCTGGGCAAGGCAGCTCTTTAGGAAGATCGAGACGCCAATGAAATTCTTCAAAAAGAAGCCTGAGTTACTGCACTGTGCTGAAGGGAAAAAGATTGTGAGGAACTACAACAAGATGGCTGCCGTATTAATGGAATTCGAGGTAAGCATTCATAAATACACATTTTCTTTAGTGTGGTGAACATTAAAGCCCCACTGTATTGAATCTGAAAAACGTAAATCATCGCCGCGATTCTTGACGTCAGTGCACGACGTCACGACGTGTAAAATGTACTGCGCTCTATCTGAATACATTAGAGCCCTCCCTGCAGATTTTTTTTATTGTGTGCTGACAACTAGGCCTTGATTCTCGGAAATACGCATCAGGCAGGCATTTTGGGGACCTTCACGATGCTATGAGACCTCGACCAGCATTCTCCCAACACTTTGAAAATCCAGTAAAATTCAATACTGTGGGGCTTTAAGAAGTGAATGATGACAAATTTGTCAAAGAATTCCCATCTCTTGGACGGATGTTTCTTAACTGGAGAGTCTTATTAAGTCTCTTTTCTCCTCTTTCTTCCATCTTTAGATGCTGTACCACAGGAACTGGTACAGGATGGTCGATGACATCAAATCTGGTCTCTCAGCTTCCCTCCTGATAAAGGACCCCGACACGAAAAAACTTTACGTCAACTTTGATCCGTTGGTCTTTGAGCTGCTGCAAGAAGCAAAGTGTCTCCACGGCATGAACTTGGAGATTCCCGAGTCGGCTGTGCACCTTATTATGAAGGAGGATTCCATCAAAGTTATCCATGTGGCGTGAGTATAGCAGGCCAGGAAATGTTCAGCCGAGTATTACCGTATGTTGGAATGATGTCTGCCATGAAAACTTCTAGGAAACATCGGCGCCTGACACCACTGAGGTTGTAGTTTTTTCGTGTGATAGAGAGCAACTCTCTTTAACACTGCAGGTTTCCTATGGCCAATCATTCTCTAATAACTCATTGATGTACCTTTATCCTATAGGCTGCGGGACACCTTGATCGAATACGACAGGATTTTAGCCAAAATTCCTCCCATCATCCTGCCCCTGATGAGACCGTACACAGATAGGGTTGACGAGGCACTTAAAACTGGCCTGACGTCTCTCAGCTGGACTTCGCTAAATCTTGAAAACTGTAAGTTTATTGTACCTTCGTTAGCGTTCTTTTGTTTTGCAGAAGATTTCCAAAGGGTTTCTCTTCCTTCCTGCAAGAGATATTTGTGCAATCTCATTTATAATTTCATCGTCAGTCTGTCATCAGAGTGGCAGAGTTGAACAACAGTCTATATCGTACCTCGAGAGAGAATCCGTGAATATGATTGGCCGAGACGCGTCACGTGACGCCTCGGCGGCCTCGGTCAACAATGTTTTCTCGGGGTGACATTTCGGTCTGTCCCCCTCCATGGCGGGCGCCATTTTCTTAGTGTAATGATAACTTCAGATGTTCTACATGTTCTTTCTAGACCTTATTGCCATCCACAAGGCTCTCCTCTTCCTTGAGAACCTCTCAAAGCAAGTGCAGGACATCTTAGACTGTCGTGTCGAGGAAGTTCTTGAGGATATGTCCTTGACTGCTCTCTGTGATCTTCCTGAGGATGAACCAGTCACCATTGACCGTTTTATGGCAATGACCGAAGAGACTTGTGCTTCTGCAGCTGAAAATCTTACACGGTGGGTGTCACAGTCTTACACAATGAGCTCTGAAATTTGCAAATCCATCATTTCCCAGATTTAGGGAAAGAGTTTCGGTCATGTTTTCCTGTATGTTGTACGGACGTAAGGGCAGAAACTTTGGGTTGAACCTATCATTTTCTTATTATGTACAGGCAAAGCCAGCTGGTTGAAAAGTCAGTTGACGATCTGGTTGAGTTGCTGAAGTCCCATCTGACAGAGGAACAGAAGACAAACCTTAGTGAAGAGGAGGGATATGCTTGCATTCAGCCCGACACCAAGAACAAGAAGCAGAGATGTCAGGAATGCCAGCCGTGCAGTTATTACGCTATGCTGAACTACTTCTGTCAGAAGAACACTGATGCTTTGGTCAAGAGTAAGTATATATCTCTGACACCAGCGTGTGCTTCAACACTACTTCCTGGCTGGCTGGCTTTGAAATCTCAATGCAGAATTGGCCGTAACCCAAGAGAAGTGCTGCAAGCGTAAGACTCGTAAGATGTTAAACATGGCAAACAAAGCAAAAAAAACTAAGGGCCAACTGTGCAGAAAGTCTGATAGTGCTATGGCGGCATCTATCGGCAGTTTGTTATAATGCATTTTTCCATTAGTAAACTGCTGATAGGCACCAAAACATGACTATCGGACTTTCTGTGCGGTCGGCCCAGGTCTTACGCAGAAAAGTTTTGTGGGTTCGTTTTTGAGGTCAAAGATTTTAATAAGTCGGTTTGAAGTTGCAAGTTGCTCAAGTAAAAATCATTGGCTGTTGTTCTCCTTCAGGCACCCGTCTCTCATTTGATGCCATCAAGCGACGTCTGCAGATGAGCAACAAGTACACGAAGGACTCTAAGGACAGTTCAAACAAGATCCCGCTCTTCAAGGGTGACATCATCCTAGCAATCCCAAGCATTATCCTCCGACCGAGCCTCGATGATATCCAAACCGTCCTGAATAAGGCGGTTCAAGTTATCTTGAAGATGACGCAAGAATTCCCGCAGTGGAACCAACTGATTTTACATCAGAAACAACAACAAAAGGTAACAATAAAAATATTCATAAATGTTCTACGTATCCGTTACTGGTAGTTGTTGTAATATGTTTGTGCACATGTAAAGTACAAGTAGATAAATATGACTGTAGTCTTGCTGTCTGTTGATTGTAACTCTGTTGAAGGCGTACACTTCACACACGTGCGCACCACAAGCTACATGTACGGTATGCACTGTGTTGTGCCTAGATAGGCTTCAGCTTTTTCTCAACTCTAAGTACACAGTGATATTCTGAAATTTCAGGCATATATGAGGGTATGTAGGAAACGGTTGAAAAATAGTGTAGTTCACTGGATTGCTATGGTCTATCGGAATTCTTTTTGTCCCTGTCAAGCTCCATTATACCATCTCAGTGAAATTTTATTGTCCCTATGATTATTGCAGTGTGTTTTTTGCATGATTCAGTGTTCTTAGAAGTTTGGCCAATGTTGATGACGTCATGTTCTCAGAATTTGGGACGGGTTTGATGCCAGTGCATAAAATACGGACAAGATGACGCTCAGGCATTTTATCTTGCCTGTCGACACCCTTTTCGCTTCTTTGCCGTGGATTTTATGGGATGTTAGTTACCTGATTATCACCTCATGTTTTGTAGGCACTTTACAAGGCAGGTTAAATGTTTGGTTTGCTTCTGTAGAGCTTTTCCCAGCACAAAGTCATCACTTTCCATCAAGTTGCTTGTTTCACAGTCTGTCCTGTTTTGTACCTGTTTTTTTGCACAAAAACATCAGATTTGCATCCATCCATTTACCACGGGGATTTCCAACACAACGAAGTAAATTAGTGAAAAGTTGCTCTATTTTGGGAAAAAATTGGTGGTTTTGCTGAAAAGTTTGGAGTGAAAGAGCTAATTGTGTGAATGCTCTAACCTATCGTGTGCAAACTTCTCTCATACCCATCTCATTCTTCACATCTGGAGCAGAACCAAAATCCCTACTTTGTGACATCTATGATTTTAGTCTAGCTCTGTTTGGTTTCTCTGATATTCCTCGCACGACTTGAATTGAATCTTATCTAAATCATGATATTAGACAGGAAATATATCATTGATTTATTAAAAACACACATCAAATGGAAATGTCTCTCAATCACATTTTGCTGGTGACCCATGATGATGTCAAGTGCTATGACAAGCTTCCTTGTAAGAGGGCCCACCCAACTGGCTAACTCGATTGAACCAGTTATTTTCTCAGAATGTAGGCCTAAGTACTGGGGGTGGACTAAAAAAGAAACGAATCTTCAAGAGGTCTTGACTTATTCTCGAGGCAGACGTCGTGACTGTGTACTGTCTGTCATGCCGATGTGTCATGCTTTATTTCATCTCTCATTCTGCCATCTATTGCAGGAAATGGAACAAATGGCCGCTGACCAGGCCGAGGAAGCTAAGGTCCAGATGCCAACCACGGCCATCAAACCTCTGCATAAGATCATCAGCGAGCACAAGGATGTCATTAAAGTCGTTATTCAGCTCAGCTCCATCATCAACACATTCAAGGTGGACATTAATGATGTCCTTGATGAGTTCACGTGCTACCAGGAGCTGTGGAAAGAGGTCAGTATTTAAGACACAGGGTGGCGCCGGGTTGGACTCAGTTTATTTTTGCGCATCTTCAAGTCCACAAAATCATGGTTTACTTATCTTTCATTTCTACTCATGTTGTTTCATTGTAAACAGACGGATGGAAATTGGAGCAAGGTAGGCTGCATGCAAACATAGCAAAGCATGTGTAGGCGATGCACTTGGTGCATTGAGATTGTCTTTGGATCTTTTTGCTTGGTGTCGGAGAGCATGTTGTGTTTTGAGAGACGCAATCCATTGTGCAAGGGAAACCTGCACAATTTTTATCCCGCCAGGTCGGCGCTGTGAGCGGTTGTACTGAAGGCGTCAAAAACAGAGCAAAGCAACGCAGTGTTGTTGCGTCACAACATCCTTGTCGCAGTGCAACACAGACTGAAACGTCGAAAAATGGTACAACCGCTCACGGCGCCTCACAGTCCTGCAGGTTCCTCATCATTAGTATGTTTTGTTGTATCTTTTCCTAGCTGCATGGAGTCACCCCTGGCTTTGTTCCATAAGGCATATCTGTGTTGCTGGTGGTGTAACGACCTGTTGTACCAAACACTGCATGCATTCACTTTCTGTGTGACTGAATTTTTCCTGAAATCACATTGTTTTCCTTCAAATTGAATGTTCAGATTATGGGCCACAGTTGACTTAGCCTACATGAAACCTCAAGGGTTCATGGATGGCTGCGTCTCGCCCGTTTTCATCATTCACGGAAGATTCCACATTCGGCCATGATGAGATAGTCAGGGTAACCAAGAGTTTTGTGTGCGATGACGAAGGAACATGAACGTCTTTTCTTTCAGGAACCAGAAGAGAAGGTCAAAGAGTTCATGGCTACGAATCCCATATTATCAGAGTGTGAAGCTCAGATCAGATACTACCAGAACCTTGAACAACAGATTGAAGACATGCAGCCAAGCCATCGAGTGGGTTCCGTCCTCTACTTGACAGAGACACTCAAAATTTCACTTATTCAAGAAACGCGAATGTGGAAGAACGCCTATGCAAAAGCTTTGAATGCCAAGTGTGGCGAAGAGATGGACTCAATCCTCGACTTCACAGAGAATCTCATGAAGAGGCTGTCACGCCCAATAAAGGATCTCGATGACGTGCGTGCACACATGGCGGCCTTGGTGGAGATTCGAGAGGCAGAAATCCGTATCGATATGACCATTGGCCCCATTGAAGAGACGTACGCCCTGCTAAACAGATATAATATCACTTTCAATGATGGTAATGCTGAGAGGGTGGACTCCTTGTCATACAGTTGGAAAAAACTGACTGCACAGGTGAATGTTATTGCCTTCTCAAAAAAATTCGATCACCGTTCATCAGATACATGTAAACTGAAAATCAAGCATTAGTATCCGTACATGAAAGTTTGATTTTAGTGAAACTTAAGAATCCACGAGGCATCACTGGCATTCAAGCTTGAGGCTCCAAAGCTACAGGTCATTCTTTCTTATTACAGGTGCTACAAGTCCAACATCATCTGTTGGTGATTCAGCCAGAGTTCAAAGCCGATCTTCTCCAGGGTGTTGAAGTCTTCATGGGTGATTCCTCAGACTTTGTCGGCGATTATGATCTCAAGTAAGAATCACGTCTGCAGTATATTTTGAGTGTCAGAAAGGATATAAACATGATCAAACTGACAGATGGAGAGTGGCCCGAAATGATGGTGGTTCATCCCTGTGTCACTCGAGAAACCAGTCTAAAATCCTGCTCGGTGCTTTGGCCATATTTGTCCATTAGACTTCCAGACTTTTATATCTTAAATTCGTAATTTCAGAGGTCCAATGGAACAAGGTATCGCACCACGGGAGGCCTCTGACCGCCTCAATATCTACCAGTCAAAGTTTGATGAACTTTGGCGCAAGTATGTGACATACAGTGGTGGGGAAGAGCTATTTGGGCTGGAAGTTACCCAATATCCCGACTTACAGAGGATCAAGAAGGAGCTCAACTTGCTGCAGAAGCTTTACCAGCTTTACAACAGCGTGTTGGAGACTGTCAATGGTTACTATGATATTCAGTGGACGGAGATTGACATTGAAGCCATCAACAACCAGTTGCTAGATTTCCAGAACAAGTAAGTACAGAGTGCTGATTGCATTGAACCCCTTGCAGCTACAATATGGCACAGCTTAACCTGCTGGCCATGGAGGATTTCCTTTATGGCCTATGTATTGGTTAGCGCGTTGGCCTCGGTGCTAGAATTTAAGAAGCGCAATCACTACGTGGATGGGTGACCGGCGCACGTACAATACACTGATTTCACTCAACCATGTCTGCATGCCCATGACGTCAAATCGTTCAAAGATATCTTAATTCTTGATATCATGGCTGTCTCTGACTTTGTAGGTGTCGCAAACTGCCAAAAGCGCTGAAGGAATGGCAAGCATACGAGGACCTTCGCCAGACGATTGATGACTTCAATGAGACTTGCCCCCTATTGGAGATGATGGCTAACAAGGCTATGATGGCTCGTCACTGGGAGCGGATTTCTGGAATAACGGGTCACACATTTGATGTTGACTCCGATAACTTCATGTTGAGGAACCTGATGGAAGCGCCACTGCTGAAGATGAAGGAAGATATTGAGGTATGAACTTCAACTGGCCATGAGAATTTGGTAAAGACCAGCTTCAGTCTTTGATGTGGAACCTACAAAACTGTTCCGTGAGGCTGCTCAGTGAGCAAAAGTGACCCATTTTCCGCCTTGCACAGGGTAAAGGACGTCATGCCATGATGTCATTGTTTTGCCACAATTTTAATGTCATACAGTTTCTTGGAGTGCCACCAGTCACATTCCTGCTGGTTCACCATTGATTTGAGACACCAGCATGCAACAGTTAACTGATTGTGGTTTGAGGCCCTGTTACTTTGTATTATGGAAGGTGTACTCAGAATTTTCAAAATTGCTTTTCTACGATTTCAGGATATCTGTATCTCAGCCGTAAAAGAGAAGGACATTGAAGCCAAGCTAAAACAAGTCATAAATGACTGGAGCGCACAGAGCTTCCAGTTTGGTTCTTTCAAGAATCGTGGTGAACTGCTCCTGAAGGGAGACACGACATCAGAGACTGTCGCGTTGATGGAGGACAGTTTAATGGTGCTCGGTTCGCTTATGAGCAACAGGTAGGGACCAATCCAATGATTAAACTTCCTAGGAATAAATGTCAAGCTGTTCAGCTAGTGTCCTAAATTGACATTGTCCCTTTCTAGTGCATTCATGCATATGCATTGCCAAGATTCAGAAATTACCTGAGTGGGACATATTAACAACTGCAATTGCAAACATCCAAGGCATATCGGTTCAGGACGACAAAGTGTGAAGACATTAATGAAATCTACATGTGTTTTTCATAGGTACAATGCACCATTCAAGCCCAAGATTCAGGAGTGGGTACACAAGTTGACTGGTACTACGGAGATCATTGAAAACTGGCTGGTTGTGCAGAATCTTTGGATCTATTTGGAGGCTGTGTTTGTGGGTGGCGACATCGCAAAACAGCTACCACAGGTAAACAAGGAGTTCTATATTGGCATCACTTTGTCTTCTTTGTAAGATCATCAGGAATTTTATCTCGACTTAACAGCAAAATGTTAATCAGCGCATCCCTTATTGTTCTCTTTCCATTCGTGCAGGAAGCCAAAAGATTTGGGAACATTGACAAGTCTTGGCTGAAGATCATGCAACGAGCGCATGAGAATTCCAACGTTGTGCAGTGCTGTATGGGTGACGACACGCTGAGCCAGCTTCTGCCTCATTTGTTAGAGCAGTTAGAAATCTGTCAGAAGTCCTTGACTGGCTACCTTGAGAAGAAACGTCTCGTCTTCCCACGATTCTTCTTCGTTTCTGATCCCGCCTTGCTTGAGATTCTCGGACAGGCCAGTGATTCTCATACAATTCAGGTAAGAACATATATTCTAACTTTCTCAGTCTCAGTGGCTTCATTATTTGGCAATTTTCAATTGCCGTGTGGCAAGTAAAATCACTACAAGTGCCGGTACTTCACTGAATATATCTGAGGAAGATGTAGGCCTACAAATTAAAGTGACTCCAACCTTTACCATATATGTTCTGATCTTTCCTTTCAGGCTCACCTCTTGAGCGTCTTTGACAACACCAAGACTGTGACATTTGACGAAAAGGTTTACGACAAAATCTTGAGTATGAACTCCCAGGAAGGAGAAAATGTCGCCTTGGAAGAGCCTGTCATGGCACAGGTAGGTTTAACTTCCTGTTGAAATTTGCTTTTCCCCCAAATATGTCATCAGGGAGCCCGGTACAAATGTTTATGTTTCTTTTTCTCATTCTTCTTCAATACCCCGGGCAGCAGCCCTTGACAAGTGTCAGTAGTCATGATCTTTCAGCCTCGATTTTTCCCTTGACCTGCTGTTTCCCTTTACAGTTCTAAAATCAATTACCGGTAGGCCAAAAGGAATTAGGCCTACATTGTGGTGTCATTGCTAAATACTTTGTAGACTTGTCAAAGTTGCATCTCCCTTAGGCTGAGTTTACATCGTGGCACATGCGACACGAACAGGCAGGCAAACAATGGCTTCACAAAGAATCTATCCCCATGAAACCTTTGTTCGCCTGCGTGTTCGTGTCGCGTGTGCCCCGATGTAAACTCAGCCTTATAGTCTCCCTACCTACCATTCCTACTCTAATACCTATTCTACACTTACTGCCATACACTTTTGCTTCCTGTAAACAAAACAGAAAGTAAGTCTTCATTGATATCTTCATTTTCTCTTCCAACATTTTCACAGAAATTATAGTTATGAAATTCCTAACTGTTTCCACTTTATTTCACCATCTCTTGCCATAACTTGTTGTTTGTCAGCATGTTATGTTCTTATCTCTTGTCAGTCCCAGCTTCCCACTCCTTTTCATAATATTTTGTCTTCTTACTTCAAAGGGCAATGTCGAAGTCTGGCTCGGTGACTTGCAACGAGTGTCAAGGAAATCAATCCATGGAGTTATCAGGACGGCATCAATCGCAATCTCAGACCCAGCATTCAAGTTGATCGAGTTTGAAAACATGTTCCCAGCACAAGTCGGTCTGCTCGGTATCCAGATGTTGTGGACACGCGACTCTGAAGAGGCGTTGGCAAATGCCCGTGCAGACAAGAAAGTCATGCAACTGACCAATCAGAAATTCTTGGACATCTTGAACGAGCTGATTGACATGACGACGACAGATCTGACGAAGATTGAAAGGACAAAGTATGAGACCCTTGTCACCATTCACGTCCATCAAAGAGATATCTTCGATGACTTGGTATGTAGTGTTGTTTGATTGTCTTTCCTTGCATTCCTCTTGATTAACTGCAGGTACAGGTGAGGGACTGTTATAAACATTGACTCTCGACTTGAGCCTCTTCACCCGAGCCCTCAGAACCATCACTGTTTTGGATGAAAGTTGACACAATAGTTCTAATTGCTGCTTTAAATAAGACATGAACTGGTCGGTATTTTTGTAGGTGAGAATGCACATCAAATCCGTGAACGACTTCGAGTGGTTGAAACAGTCAAGATTCTACTTCAAAGAAGACACCGACACCTGCCTCATTTCCATTACCGATGTAGATTTCTCGTACCAGAATGAGTTTTTGGGCTGTACGGAACGTCTCGTCATTACACCACTTACTGACAGGTAAGTCGGCACTGGTCGTGGTGCAAGTCACTTCAAAGATTCTTTGCATTGTTAGAATTTCTTTCCGCCTTTACCATTTATCACCATTTCTTTCATGTTCAGGTGCTACATCACCCTTGCACAAGCTCTGGGTATGTCCCTGGGCGGTGCCCCAGCCGGGCCTGCTGGTACAGGAAAGACTGAAACAACCAAAGACATGGGTCGTTGTCTTGGAAAATACGTAGTCGTCTTCAACTGTTCTGATCAGATGGATTACAGAGGTCTTGGACGTATCTACAAAGGTAAGACATGAACTTGGAGAGGGATGCATCAAGCTGATCAAAGTGGGCAGACGAACAGATACAATTTTGTGAACAACCGACAAATATATAATGATAAATGAACCAAAGCTAACGAGTGATCTCTTGCCTTGAAATGTAAAACTAGTGCTAACTGACTCCTCTCTATCTGTCTCTGTTCAGGTTTGGCTCAGTCTGGCTCCTGGGGTTGCTTTGACGAATTCAACCGTATTGAACTGCCTGTGTTGTCCGTGGCTGCCCAGCAGATCGCCATCATTCTCGTGTGTAAGAAGGAAAGAAAGAGTTCCTTCATCTTCACAGATGGCGATAATGTAGACATGGATCCTGAGTTTGGTCTTTTCTTGACCATGGTGAGTAGAGGTCAACAAAAGTAGTAGTCATCGGTAATACATAATAACGTGATTACCATAGTTTGCTGTTTCGTTTCTTTTCCACTTCTCAATCCTTTATCGCACTCAGCATTCCACTCTCCTCTTCACAGAACCCAGGTTATGCCGGTCGTCAGGAGTTGCCTGAAAATCTGAAGATCAACTTCCGTACCGTGGCTATGATGGTGCCCGACAGACAGATTATCATTCGTGTCAAGCTTGCCGCTTGTGGTTTCCAAAACAACGTCCCACTCTCAAAGAAATTCTACACTCTGTACAAACTTTGTGAGGAACAATTGACAAAACAGGTATGATCTTCGTTAATGATTATGGTGTTCTGTACATTCTGCTAGATGCCTTTCATGTAGTTATGTTGTCCAAGTGCCAATACTGGTAGTTAATTGAACAGGTTTCCTTCAAATAGTTTGCTATTAACACCATCCACTTGCAGACATATCTAGCGGGATATGTTTTCAACCGCTGCCAGCCAAATTATGATGATGCAGTGTTGGTAGTCCAACACTCATCATTACCTTTGCTTCTCACACTCACAGGTCCATTATGATTTTGGTCTGCGTAACATCTTGTCCGTGTTGCGTACACTTGGAGCATTCAAACGTGCCAACCCTCAAGACAGTGAACAGGTCACAGTGATGAGAGTCCTCAGAGACATGAATCTGTCAAAATTGGTAAGAAATTCATTAAATTTGAAATTCCTGAAATTTGAAGTTCAAAGGTAAATTCTGTACCCTGATTGAGTTCTTAGTTCATTCAATTACATGTATATCTAACAGCTAATTTCAGGAATCTGTGTTTCTTCCTTTTGATAATAGGTGGATGAAGATGAGCCATTGTTCTTGTCCTTGATCGATGATCTCTTCCCTGGTATTCAGCTTGACAAGGCTGGTTACCCAGATATTGAAGCTGCTATTGCGAACCAGGTAGGTGCCATTCTGGTACAGCCGTAAGACTCAAGCCTGGGATACCACAATGGGTCTCAATACCACAATGAGGAACTTTGGAGCCGTCAGAGGCCGCTACGAGTTACCGGTCCCAGAACGTCATGAAATTTGACGTCACAGGGCAGAAATGCATGCCACAACGTCGTCCATAATGACGTGGGCGCCGTGGCTCACGCACTTGACGCCAAATTTTGCGACGTTCTAGGACCGGTAACAGGCGGCCTCTTACGGCCACCGACGGCAGAAAAGTTCCCCATTGCAAATTCCATTCACATGATCTCCATAATCATTCACTGTTCAAAGATGGCGGTGGTCTCATTTGGTGGTCCCCTTTTTTTCAGGTTGCAAACTCAGGCGAATTGGTGCATCATGCTCCATGGGTCTTGAAACTCATCCAATTGTATGAAACTCAGCGAGTACGTCACGGAATGATGACCCTGGGACCCAGTGGTGCTGGCAAGACCAAGTGTATCAACATGCTGATGAAGGCCATGACAGACTGTGGCGCCCCCCACAGAGAGATGAGGATGAACCCCAAAGCCATCACGGCACCTCAGATGTTCGGTAGGCTGGACGTTGCCACGAATGATTGGACTGATGGTATTTTCTCGACACTGTGGAGGCGTACACACAAGGCTAAGAAGGTAAAATACTAATCGGCCTACCCGTTATATCTTCACAATACAGAATTGTGAATGAGTCACGATTATTTCCATTTTGAGGCGAATCCTTAGGGTCTCAACACTTGATCAACCTTTCATTCTAGGGTGAGCACATCTGGCTGCTACTTGACGGCCCGGTCGACGCCATCTGGATTGAGAACTTGAATTCTGTACTTGACGACAACAAGACGCTGACCTTGGCCAATGGTGATCGTATTCCTATGGCGCCTGCTACCAAGATTGTGTTTGAAGTGCACAATATTGATAATGCGTCACCTGCTACTGTGTCTAGGAATGGTATGGTGTTCATCAGCAGTTCGGCTCTTGACTGGAAGCCAATTTTGAAAGGTAAGTTTTCTTCAATCATTGATTAGCCTGTTACCGGTAACTGTATTTGATTGTCATTGCTGCAAACTTGATGCTGTCGACCTTATTGAAATACTGTAGACCTACTGCCATTGGCATCTCATCTCAAGAGCGAATAATTCACAAGACAATAAGGGTAGTGCTAGGCCTGGGTGGGAAGTGCAGCCAGAGTACTAGGTTCTGCATTACCTTGCAGGTTGGTTGCTAAAACAAAATCAAAGTCATCAAGACACCCTGTACAACTTGTTCGAGCGGTTTGGTGACATCCATGCCTTCGTGATTCAAAGCTTGAACCCCAAGATGGACCTACTGGAGTGTAACTACATTCGCCAGGCCATGGACCTAATGGACGGACTGTTGCCATCCAGTGATGATGCCAAGAACATGTCAAAGGATCATCTTGAGAAACTGGTGGTATTCGCCATGATGTGGTCACTCGGAGCCCTTCTCGAATTGGAAGACAGGAAGAAGGTTTGTCCAATCAAAACACTTACTTGGAAGAAGATACGAGATTTTGGGTCTTGTGGAGGCCTTGTATGCTTCACCATGTGTAGGCCTATCAGTTGTAATGCCCATTCCACGTAATTTTGACCAAAGTTTGGAAAATTTGATCAAAATTATGACCGCATGGAAAGGACATAGGCCTAAGTAGGTTCTTTAAAGGAAAGTTAGCCAAAACTCTCTCCATTTCTGGACTTTGTCACCAGTGTTCTCTCTTTTGTTATTTCAGCTTGAAGAATATATGAAGAAACACCAGCTCGCTCTGCCACCTGTTGAAGGCGAAGAAACGATCTTTGAGTATGTGGTGGACGACAAAGGAAAATGGGAGCACTGGAGAAACCGGGTAAGATTGGGGTCAGGGTCAGATGGAGAGGTCCAAGACACTCTACTCCATGGGGACATATTAGGGTGTATTTATCATGCTGGACCCATTCCATTTCATGACTAGGGGTCACTCCATTAGCAGACGGATAGGAGGATTATCAGCATTTTGCATTAAAATCTTTGATCAAATTTTTCAGCTTTCTGTGAGTCATTTTTGGTTCCTGATAGATCATTTTTGTGCATCTCTTTTGCATGTGATAAGCATGTTTTCTCAATAGAAGAGCATCAATGACCCAAACCTTTTCACTCCTTTGTCGTTAAACAATCTCACTTTTGTTGATTTGTGAAATTGTGAGTAATATTATCAGAAGGGAAGGGTGTTTTTTGAGTGCCGTCACAATTCGTCAAGAACTGTATTGAACGTTTCATCCTATCACATTTTTGTGTTTCCCACCAATTTGCTTTGAATTAGACCTGGCCATTATGATTTTCCTGTTGCTGGGACGAGTGAATTTGCAAAAAGAAACTACCGTAGGCCTACAAGTGAAAGAAAAGAAGGAAGGCGATGAAAAGATGCAAAGTGAATTTTCAATCCATATTCATAACTTCTTCTTTGTAATATCTCTGCGTGTTGTTATTTGATTGTCCACTGCCAATTGTGACTTCTGGAATGGCCTCTCATTCTTTTTCCCTACTGTGTGTTCATCATTGAAAAAAATGTCACTTTTTGCTTCCAGGTACCCGAGTACCTCTACCCACATGACTCCACTCCAGAGTACAGTTCTATCCTGGTGCCAAATGTTGATAACGTGAGAACTGATTTCCTGATTCATTCCATAGCATTACAAGGCAAGGCGGTGCTCTTGATTGGTGAACAGGTAGGTGAAAACAACATGTCGTCTGCTATTCTTGTGCACATAAGAATACCTGCGCATCACTCATTGATGTAGTATGTGCATGGATGTCAAGTCAAGCTTGAAATTACATGTAATTTGAAATTTTGTGCTTGACTGTGATTTCAGCTGGGTGAATTTCCTTGAGATTGATTGAATCACTTCTCTTTCAGGGTACCGCCAAGTCAGTCATGGTCAAAGGTTACTGCGGAAAGTACGACCCGGAGTCGCACTTGTTCAAGAGTTTCAACTTCTCCAGCGCAACCCAGCCACTTATGTTCCAACGAACCATTGAGTCGTACGTTGACAAAAGAATGGGTACGACCTACGGTCCACCTGCTGGAAAGAAGATGACGGTATTCGTTGACGACATCAACATGCCACTGATCAACGAATGGGGCGATCAGATCACGAATGAAATCACACGTCAGATGATGGAAATGCGCGGTTTCTACAACTTGGAGAAACCTGGTGAATTCACCAACATCATCGACATTCAGATCATTGCTGCCATGATCCATCCTGGCGGAGGCAGGAACGACATTCCACAGCGTCTGAAGAGGCACTTCTGCATTTTCAACTGCACACTCCCATCGAATTCCTCCATTGACAAAGTCTTCAGGACTGTTGGCCTTGGCCACTTCTGTACTGTGAGTACCTGTTGTCATCTTTTTTTGACTGCAGTCTTTTTGATAAAATACCAGGCAGTAATCTTCAACGTTTGATTTCCATAAAAAACATTTCATTCTGAATTGTTTTCACTCAGAAATATGGTAGGAAAAGTGTACCAATCTGTCTAAATATGTTTTGACTGAATCATGTTACAGGAACGTGACTTTAAACCAGAGGTGATAGACTTGGTTGACCAGCTTGTTCCAGCAACGAGGAAGCTCTGGCAGAAGGTGAAAATCAAGATGTTGCCAACGCCTGCTAAGTTCCATTACGTATTCAACTTGAGAGATCTGTCAAGGATTTGGCAGGTAAGTGACTTCATAGTTGGTTACCATAGATACTCAGGAGTTCAATGTTAGATTGGTATTCTTAAGACTAAAGCAAGCAAACTTGCCTCACTGCGGTTCGTGCTTTTTGGTATGCGTGTACCTTTTTCTCTGTCCTCTTCTGCATTCAAAGATTCAATGGAGATTACCACTTGGTTTCAGGGCATGCTGAATACTGATGCGACAGTCGTCGTGGATACCACGGTTGCTTCGTCGCTATGGAAGCACGAATGTTATCGTGTCGTTGCCGACAGATTCACTGAACCAGCTGACAAAGAGTGGTTTGAGAAAGCTATCACCCAGGTAAGCACTAATTTGAAACAAGTGCCTTTATATTCCTATTCTTGATTTAAGAAGTTTCATTTTTTCTTCAAAGAGGAATTTCTACCAGTTCACTTCTGACATCTCATTGTGTTTTTCATTCAAATACAGACTATCCTTGAAGAGTGTGGTGAAGTAATAATGAAGGACACACACGCTGAGCCATACTTCGTTGACTTCTTACGGGATGCACCAGAACCAACAGGTATGACAGTTGATAGATGTTTGACGGTTGACAGATTTTTTCAAACTATCGTTGACTCTAATTGTACTAGCTCGCCATGTTGCGATGTACATGTATAAACTTGTGAACTTACTGCCATAACTTTGCAAAAAGCTTCGTAACCATGCTTCTTCTTCTATCTTTCTTCAAATATCTGATATTAGGGTAGTTTTATCGGAATGTTTGCCATGCCATTCCTGTTGTCTTATTGCCTACGATGCATTTCTAATTAACTGGCTTTTCTCTATCCATTAAGTTGCTGAGATTGTGGCAAAGACTGGCAAGTTGTTCAATTACTTTATTTGTATTGGCTCATACGTTTTTTTTNACAGCAGGGCGCTTTCTTCAACGGATTTTCCGCAGGATGTGTAGCTTATGATACAAAACATTCTTGGGATAGGTCAGTGAGTATAAATCTCGCCCATTATTCTCTGCACCGCCTCTCTGAATGCTCGAAGCGAGAAACACATGGTCGGCGGTTTTGGTTGCGACACCAAAGCCCGGTGTGGTTAAAACGAGGCTAATGCATTATCCATTGAAAACAAGGCTCACTGTGACCAAGGTGGTTTAGAATTCACTCCAATTATCAGACGTGGATTACCTTATTCAACATAGCTGTTGTGTGTCATTCATGAATCGTGTATTGTAAGCCATATGTGTCCTTCGAAGCTGAGCTGATGATAATGACCAACAAGTGATATCTTTTACATAATCGTCTCATGTTGAGTTTGCATGAATGTTACTTGTAATGTTGTAAGTGCACATGAATTTTGTATGGTGTGCATGTTCAGTTAAAGGCTGTGTCTCTAAAGTTATGGATCCAATTACTGGCCGGCACTGGTACTCCCTCATGCTGCCTTATCTTCCCACTGTCACCTGGTCCATGGATGATCCGAAAGATCTAAGGCATGCCAGAGGCTCATGACAACAGTGAAATCATAAGTTTTACTAGTGACTTTTTCAATGATGTTTTGGAGCCTAATGCAAAGGTAGGCTTATATGTAGGCGGTGATTTGACCGTGCATTTTCTACTCTCCAGGTGATGAACCTGATGATGCTGACTTCGATGCACCCAAGATTTACGAGCCGATCGAGTCATACGAGCAACTGGGTGAGAGGTTGATCAGCTTCCAGTCTCAATACAATGAAACAGTTCGTGGTGGTGCCATGGATTTAGTGTTCTTCAAGGTGTGTTCTCATGAGTTGACACTGTCTGTAACCAGCATTTTTTTTAGATTTGTACAGTTTGATAGTTTGTGAACATGAAAGTTCTAATTGTAAAATCGACCAGTCTGTCACTTGCAATGTCTTATGAATTTCATTTTCTTGTTGACACTTCCAAAGTTGTGAATATTTCTGTGACTGCAGGATGCCATGACCCATCTGGTGAAGATATCACGTATCATCCGTACTCCCGGTGGCCACGCCCTGCTCGTAGGTGTTGGCGGCTCCGGTAAACAGTCTCTGACCCGACTGGCATCTTTCATCGCTGGATACAAGAGTTTCCAAATCACCCTGTCGAGGTCGTACAACGTCACCAACCTAATGGATGATCTGAAATACCTGTACCGGACGGCTGGTGCTGAGGGCAAGGGAATCACGTTCATTTTCACTGACAATGAGATCAAGGATGAAGGTTTCCTGGAGTATATGAACAATGTGCTGGCCACTGGCGAGGTAGGTAATTTTGATGTAATAGGATGGACCCAGAGCCCCCCACAAGAAACCTATGCTGTCTAGGAGAGTTGCTTTTAAATACATGTAGCAGGGCAAACTGGGTATCAAACTGGGGACCTCAGAGATAACAGGCGCTAAATGTTTCCACTGCAATGCTCGAATTCATGCCACTCCTAAGACTGTACTCCTTACTTCTTCAGGTGTCAAATCTATTTCCCCGTGATGAAATGGATGAAATACTGCAAGAACTAATCGGTGTGATGAAGAAGGAGTTTCCAAGGAGACCACCAACCAATGAAAATCTTTACGATTATTACCTCGGACGCGTCAGGAATAACCTCCATGTTGTTCTCTGTTTCTCACCGGTAAGGCCACTGAAGAATATTATTTCACATTTCTTTCACATCTTGCTGCTGTAGACTGCTTCCATCTCTGCCACCGCCATGTCTGTGGCCTCCAATACATAGACTGGAGGTGGCAGAGAATGGAATCAGATGAATACTCTTGCTGAAGATGATGATGTCTGTATACGTTTCACTCTTTGCATTTATGGTCATCTTTTTTCTGTAGGTTGGTGAAAAATTCAGGAACCGATCCCTCAAGTTCCCTGGTCTGTTTTCCGGCTGCACAATGGACTGGTTCCAGAGGTGGCCCAAGGATGCCTTGATTGCTGTCTCCAACCACTTCTTGGCAAGCTACGACATAACCTGTACACCGAATGTCAAACAAGCTGTTGTTGCCACAATGGGAGAATTTCAGGATTTGGTGGCTGAGCTGTGCTCTGAGTACTTCCAGAGGTACAGGAGGCAGACGCATGTCACGCCAAAATCCTACCTGTCGTTCTTGGCTGGTTATAAGACAATCTATGGTGCAAAGAAAGGGGAGATTGGAATCTTGGCGAACAGGATGAATACAGGTAAACTTATTCCGCCCACCCACCTTACCTATTGTTGCTGATAATGCAATATCAGTTCTTGAAATAATTTCGAAGAAGGAAAAGTTGTTTCCATGGAAGCCACCAATCAGAAGGAAGGGTTTATGGGTGTATTGCTCTGTGGCGATCGTCTGAGGTTGGGACAACTGGGACCCGTCATCCCCAGCCTGATCTGAAGTACTACTAAGCAACAATTCAACTGCAGTGATCCCGCTGTACGATTACTGTTGATTATAACTGCGTTGTGTGTCCACAGGTCTACAGAAGCTGATTGAGGCCAGCGAGTCTGTAAATGAGCTCTCCAAAGAGCTCGCTGTCAAAGAAAAAGAGCTCGCTGTGGCATCCAAGAAGGCAGACGAGGTGTTGAAAGATGTGACAGTCAAGGCACAGGCTGCTGAAAAGGTCAAGGCTCAGGTGCAAAAGGTCAAGGACAAAGCTCAGGAGATTGTCGACAGTATTTCCGTAAGTTGCTTTCACTTGTTTGACAGGATGGATTTCCATTCTTGTAATGTGAGCCGAGACAAATTAGGGTTGACAACTCATTGATTAATCTTGGTATAATTTCAGGAAGACAAAGCATTTGCTGAAGAGAAACTGGAAGCTGCACGACCTGCCCTGGAGGAGGCTGAGGCTGCTCTGCAGACCATCAAACCTGCACATATTTCAACTGGTAAGTTTTTAAGTGATGACATTCGTTTTGAAAGGAAGAAGATGTGTTGTACTTAACTGGATTTTTTCCTAAAGTTTACCTTGCGGGAAAGACCCTGACTGCGGCAAGATTACTGGCTGTCTTTTACATGCACACCCACTTAATGGATCTGTTACGTATGGTCTTATCTTACAGTGCGTAAACTTGCCAAACCACCACATCTGATCATGCGTATCATGGATTGTGTGTTGCTGCTTTTCCAACGTCGTCTGGATTCAGTGCAACAGGATCCTGAACGTCCCTGTGTGAAGCCGTCGTGGAGTGAAGCCCTCAGACTAATGAATGCATCCAATTTCTTACCTGGTCTCATGACTTTCCCTAAGGTTGGTATAAACTTTTTTAGTCTGTTCTGTTTTACTGCCTAAAATTTAGGCCATTTCCTTAAACAAAAAATTTCAAGTACCGGTGCAGTGTGTCTGGTAAAATTTTCAGAAGGGATTAATTCTTTAATCCTTTAACTTGAATCTCGCAATTACAGGACTCGATTAATGCAGAAACTGTGGAATTACTAGAGCCTTATCTGAATGCCGAGGACTACACTCTGGAAACAGCAAGAAAAGTCTGCGGTGACGTTGCTGGTCTGTGCTCGTGGACAAGGGCTATGCATTTCTTTTTTGGTATCAACAAAGAAGTTTTGCCACTGAAGGTAGGTTTACTGTCCTTACATGTTTTTTACATGCATTTCGTACTGAAACACGCATGCTTTCTTGAAATTGTTATGGTACCGGGTAATGTCATTTACTCCTGCTTGCCATTGAGATTGTCATTTATTTTACATGTGCCACTGTTTCAATTTAGGCTAACTTGGTCGTCCAAGGAGCTCGTCTCGCTGCTGCCCAAAAGGATCTCGATGAGGCACAGGCACAACTCGATGAGAAACAGGCAGAATTGGATGTCGTGCAAGCACAGTATGATGCTGCCATGGCTGAAAAGCAGACGTTATTGGAAGATGCCGAAGCGTGCAGACGCAAGATGGTCAACGCAACTGCCTTGATTGAAGGTCTCTCGGGTGAGAGGGTCAGGTGGACAGAAGCTAGCAAATCATTTGAGGCACAGATCCAGAGGTTGGTTGGCGACGTGCTGCTTGCAACTGGTTTCCTGTCATACTCCGGGCCGTTTAATCAGGAATTCAGGAACCTGATGTTGAAGAACTGGAAGAAAGAAATGATTCAGCATAAGATTCCTTTCTCAGATGTGAGTGTTCCACTTTTTCTTCCCACTAATTTTTGGCACATAATATGAGAAATTGGCACATTCTAGTCATAGATTGACCTCAAATTACACAATGCACGAACAGGTAGATTTCTTACTGTATGTTTTGGTTTTTTACTTCCAGGACCTCAACATCATCAGTATGTTGGTTGACAATGCCACCATTAGTGAATGGAATCTACAGGGGCTTCCAAATGATGAGCTTTCAATCCAGAATGGTTTAATCGTCACCAAGGCAACCAGGTTCCCTCTCCTGATTGACCCTCAGAATCAGGGCAAAGCTTGGATCAAGAACAGAGAAGGAGGCAATGAGTTACAGGTATGGAAAGCATGATGGAAATGTGATGTGACCAGGTTTACCGGGACTAGGCACTCTACGTAATAGCACCAAAATATAGCCGACACTAAAGCTGCGTTGAAGTTATTGTACTGACATGAGGAGCAGGACCGGCTGGGGATTGAACGGGCACAACCACAGACATGATAGGCACCAATGTTTTCACTGCATCATTTGGATTCATCTTCCCTTGCTTGCATTAGCATTCCGTTTAGAGACTTCGTAAAATTCGTGACTGTTTCTTTTCTGTTTGGCTTCAGGTCACATCGCTGAACCACAAATACTTCAGAACACACCTTGAGGACAGTCTATCCCTCGGCCGCCCGCTGCTCATTGAGGACGTCGGGGAGGAACTTGACCCGGCCTTGGACAACGTCCTTGAAAAGAACTTCATCAAGTCTGGATCGACCTTCAAGGTCAAGGTCGGAGACAAAGAATGTGATGTCATGAATGGCTTCATGCTGTACATCACCACGAAATTGGCCAATCCAGCCTACACCCCAGAAATCTCAGCAAGGACTTCAATCATTGATTTCACTGTGACGATGAAAGGTCTTGAGGATCAGTTGTTGGGTATTGTCATCTTGACTGAGAAACAGGTATGTTGGGCTCCGTGTTACATGATCGTTTCTTCAGGAATGAGGGTATGAAGAGAAAGTCGTCCAAATCTCAAAGCAGCCCTTGCCCATCGATGGCCTGGGCTGGTGATGGAAACCAGAACCTCAGAGATGACAGGCGGGTGTTTCCACTGTGCCACTTTGACAGCCCTACAAGGTCAGTTCACTCATGTACCCTTTTCACTTCAGGAATTGGAAGCTGAGCGTACCAAACTCTTAGAAGAGGTCACAGCCAACAAGCGTAAGATGCAAGAGCTGGAAGATAACCTCCTGTACCGCCTGACCTCCACTGAAGGGTCGTTAGTAGAGGATGAGTCACTGATCGAGGTGCTCCGTATCACCAAAGTTACGGCTGAGGAAGTGAGAGAGAAGCTGACCATTGCTGCAGAGACAGAGATAAAGATTAATTCAGCTCGTGAGGAGTTCAGGCCTGGTATGTTTTTGTTAGTGCTTTTTGTTAGTTTTTGTTTTGTTAGGTTCTTCATTACAGCTGATGGTGTCCCCTCCCGCCAAACTGTTAAGGAAGGGGGTAACACAACCCGTACGAAGGGGAATGCCCAAACGCCTCTAAATCACTCCGTATCAGAATGTCCAAAATGTACAAAAGGAATAAATACTCATGTTCGATCTTGAACTTTTTACAGTTGCTACCCGTGGCAGTATCCTGTACTTCTTGATTGTGGAGATGAGCATGGTGAATGTTATGTACCAGACAGCGCTCAAACAGTTCCTTGGAATCTTCGACCAGTCAATGGCAAGGTCAGGAAAATCACCAATCACAACCAAACGTATCAACAGTATCATCGAATACCTGACGTTTGCTGCATACCAGTACACAGCACGTGGGTTGTATGAGGTTGACAAGTTCTTATTCATGGTACTGCTGACCATGAAGGTCGAACTACAGGCTGGACGCATTCGTCAGGATGAATTCCAGGTCTTCATTAAAGGTACGTAGCCTACGGTTTTACATTACAGACATTATTTCCAGAAGGGATCAACAATATGTCCATATTAAACATTGAACAAAAGACATCAACTCATGAAGTTTGGCTCATCTTTGTGTCCCATCTACACGATGAAATTCCATAATTCGCATGCGTGTACTCCTCCCCCAAGAGTAACTGTTCCATTCTCTCACAAATAGGTGGCGCTGCTCTTGATCTGAATGCTGTTGAGCCGAAGCCGAAGAAATGGATCCTGGACATGACATGGCTGAATCTGGTTGAACTCAGCAAACTTCCACAGTTTTCTCCAATTCTTGGACAAGTTGCCAGAAACGACAAGGTAACATATCTGCCAACATAAAATCCTGGCTATTTTGTTGCCCCTGTAGCCAGCCTAATGTTAAAGATCTCTACTTGCTTGCTCTTCGTACGTTATGATTTGTATTCAAAAACCTGAGGTTACTGATCTGTCGTGATCTCATTTTGCAGGCCTGGAAGACATGGTTTGACGAAGATGCCCCTGAGGAGTGCCCAATCCCAGATGGGTATTCAAGTTCTTTGGATACATTCAGGAAGCTTCTTCTGGTTCGATGTTGGTGTCCTGATCGTACACTGCCCATGTCCCGACTGTACGTGGCAGAAACGATGGGCGTCCGTGTAAGTAATGATTGAAATACATCAAAATGATTTTGTATGAACTTTCATGACAAGAGTCTGTGATTGACCTGAAGTTGCTTTACTCTGTTAGTGAAGTTGCTTTACTCTGTTAGTGGTGAAATATTGAGTTGCTGCTGACACGAATTCTAATTCTATTTCAGTATGCTGAGGGTGTGATCCTGAACATGGAGTCATTGTGCGAGGAGAGTGATAACCACACGCCAATGGTCTGCTTCCTGTCCATGGGGTCTGATCCAACAGACAACATTGAAAGATTGGGAAAGAAAATGGGACTGAGTAAGTGCTTTTGGGATTTGAAATATACCACATGCATTATCAATGGATTAGCCACTATACTCAACACAAATCATATCTCCGTAATGTAATCGTGAAGTCAAATGAGGCTAACTGTGCCGGATTGTTTTTTCCAGAGGTTGGTTCCATCTCGATGGGTCAAGGTCAAGAGGTACATGCCCGTCGTCTGCTTCAGGTGTCAATGCAAGAAGGAAGATGGATTCTGCTGCAGAATTGTCACTTGGGTCTGAACTTTATGGATGAGTTGCTTGAGACGGTAAGGGTATTCATGTGGTTGGTCTTTGTCTTATTTTGTAGTCATTTTGTTTGATATTGTTGGTTATCTGTCTTTCGTAAGTCTTTGCAGAACCCTAATTGTCCCTGCTGAGCCTGTGACGGGCCTAGCTGAATCTGTACGATCAGATTCTTCTTCAATCCTTTACTCTTTCCTGCAGGTTCTTACAACAGAACAAGTCCATGATGCATTCAGATGTTGGTTGACCACTGAAGAACATCCAAGTTTCCCGATCAATCTGCTGCAGTCGTCTATCAAGTTCACCAACGAACCTCCACAGGGTGTCAAGGCTGGTCTCAAGAGAACCTACGCACTCATCTCACAGGTAAGAAATGTAGGAGGAATTCACACAAAGAGGATGGCGTTGTCAGTTACAAGATTCCTAATGACAACCAAAAGTGACATTATGTACCATTCTCTCTAATATACTTGTGTCTCTGTATCTTTCATCCTGATATCCTTGTGTTTCTCTCCACAGGACCAACTGGACATCAGCAACATGACTCAGTGGAAGCCAATGCTGTACGGTGTTGCCTTCCTTCACACCACAGTGCAGGAGAGAAGGAAGTTTGGACCAATCGGTTGGAACATCCCGTATGAGTTCAACCAGTCTGATTTCACTGCTACGGTACAGTTTGTCCAGAATCATTTGGACGACATGGACCCCAAAAAAGTGAGTTGAGATTTAATAAACCTGCTGCCACTGGTGGAGTACAATGCATTGTGAAACTATCTTGTAGTGATGTCAGAGTAATTCCACCTGGGAAGGAAAATTCCAGGCAGATGAAATAATATAGCTGTCTCTTTTCTACAGGGCGTCTCCTGGAACACAGTACGATACATGATTGGTGAGGTGCAGTACGGAGGACGTGTGACAGACGACTATGACAAACGTCTGCTGCTAACGTATTCCAAGGTCTGGTTTGGTGAAGGAATGTTTGCGGATTCATTCCAGTTCTACACAGGTATGCAACACAGCACAATTATCAGTTTTTGCAGAAATATATATCTTCTTTCTCATGAAACCTCAATTGTATTGAGTTGAGTGTTGGTTTGAAAAGTGAACATTTATTGGAAACAATTTTCATGTTTCAGGCTACAAGATCCCGAGATGCAAGACCGTTGATGAATACAGAGAGAATATAGACCGTCTGCCTCTCAGTGACACGCCTGAATGCTTTGGTCTCCATCCAAATGCTGATATTACGTAAGTGTCAACTGCTGCAGATGCCAAAGTCACTTTGCCTCCAGAATGTTCTGCGGTCATGAAAAACATGTTCACTCATTTAAGGCCTTTACCAATGATGTGAACTAATGCTGTGATTCTCGACTTTTTCAAAGAAAACAGCATATTTTGAAATTTTCCACAGTAGAGTTATTACATTGTAGCTGATGATCAAACTTGTTGACTTCACAGGTATTCTACCAACACGGCCAACCACATGTTGAGTACAATCGTCAACATTCAACCCAAAGATTCCGGTGGCGGCGGTGGGGAGACTCGTGAGAGTGTTGTCTACCGATTGGCCGATGACATGTTGGAGAAATTGCCAGAGGATTATATTCCTCATGAGGTAGGTTGTTGGACTCGACGTGTGTAGGTCACAGGTTAAATTAAGCTCTTTCTGCAGATTGTTACTCTGTTGTTCAGTGATCCTCTACCTGAGCAATGGGTAGGTTGAATCACCAAAAGACCAAATGGGTTTGTTGGTTTTCCATCGCTAGTATTCATTTCATCATTCCAGGTGAAAGACAGACTGCGGAAGATGGGACATCTTCAACCACTGATCATCTTCCTCAAACAAGAAGTCGACAGGATGCAGCGTGTTATCAGTGTCGTCAGGAACACCCTGAATGACCTCAAACTTGCCATCGATGGTACCATTATCATGAGTGAGAATCTTCGTGATGCGCTGGACAATATGTTTGATGCGAGGATTCCGAATCTGTGGAAGAAGGTAAACATTGTCTGCCCATGATGTCTTCTTGGAGTACAAGTCCAAAGAGTTCATTAGTTGCAATACGATGTCCACTTTACTTCCCCTGGATACCTTTCTGTGGTGGTCATTGTAATTGTGCCAGTTAAAGACATGAGCTTTGTGATGTTTCTTGAAACCACAAGAATTAATGTACACAAGGTATCATCTGCTGTATACTGTTTACCTTTTCAGATTTCCTGGGAGTCCGCAACCCTTGGTTTCTGGTTCACTGACCTGCTGGACAGGAATGCGCAGCTCCACAGCTGGTTGTACGAGGGTAGGCCCAGCTGTTTCTGGATGACGGGATTCTTCAATCCTCAGGTGAGAGACTGTCAGAGTGGTGCAGTGGAACTATCGGCCCCTCTCACTTTTGAGATCTCTGGTTCAATCCCATCGGCCCTGTGGATGATGTCCAATGATGCTACTTTCTCTTTCGTTTCCAGGGTTTCTTGACAGCCATGAGACAGGAGATTACCCGAGCTCACAAGGGCTGGGCTCTTGATGGCGTCATCCTCAGCAATGATGTCACGAAATCAATGAAGGAGGACATCACGTCTGGACCATCGGAAGGTAAACAAGCCAAATAAAAGGAAATCCAGAAAACAATTGAATCTTTTGAAAAATTCCTCCGATATTGAAACAAATTTTGTTTCTTGACAGACTGGATTGTCAAAATTTCAAGTTTATGAATGATTTAATCTTATACATATAATTTCAGGTGTCTACATTTATGGTCTGCACCTTGATGGTGCTGGTTGGGATCGTCGCAGCACCAAGCTGATTGAGCCATCACCAAAGGTGCTTTACACCCAGATTCCCGTCGTACACGTATATGCCATCAACACAGAACGTGCGAAGAGCAATACCATATATGAGTGCCCGGTCTACAAGAAACCACGCCGTACTGATCTGACATACATCTTCCCGCTCATGTTGCGGACGAGCAAGGATCCTGATCACTGGGTGCTGAGAGGTGTCGCTCTCCTTTGTGATACGAAGTAGAAGGGGAAAATATATGGACCTGCATCCCGACTTTTTTGTTTGCGTATTGAAGAAGAATGAAGTGAAAAATACATAACAATGGTGGCCACATTAGAACAATGGCTTTGGCCTTATAGCACTGTTCACGATGTTGATGAAACTGTCAATATTGGATGAATATTTGGCCAAAGTTGGGGAATTTGACTTTGGCATTCCGCCACACACCTTGAAATACAGGTGAAGCACTGACACATTAGGGAGTTTTCGCAAAGCCCCTGAAACACCAACACAAAAGTCCGTCGTATTGTTCGCTGCTCTCTTCGTGACATCGAACAATGGGATTGGCGTTTCGAGGCCTTTGCAAAAACTCTACACTGATGACGACCTCGACATTGTGATCAATCAACAACAGCAATGCTGTGATAATAGACTTTCAATCATTTTTGTAAGTACCGTATCATTGAAACTTAACCGTCCACACCCTTGTTCTATTTCTAAATATTCAATTCATACCATCCAGGCAATTTCTGTGATAAAATGTTGACCCCAATAGATCACATTTCCTCCTCCTGCTTTTCACATGATCTTTACATGTAGCTCAGTCTACAAATGTGATGATTTACAGTATCGATGTAAACTTAGAATATATTNTCTTTACATGTAGCTCAGTCTACAAATGTGATGATTTACAGTATCGATGTAAAATATATTTACGGTATATCCTTTCTTCCGTCCAAAACTATACATTTGTCCTACATGGTCTGCATTGGCCTAAATGACCAATGTGCTCTAAAATGGATGCAATAGACATGAAGAAGTGACAACGAAGAGTTGTGTTTTGACATGAAGGCTTCAGCTGTCAGCATAACATGCAAAATACGTTGCATTCGAAATAGTCCCAGTGCTATTTTTTCTTATGAATAATGTGTGCATTTATTTATTCGTAGGTTTTTGCTCATCGTTTTATATTCTTGCCACTTAGTTTAGTCAGTGTGTTGGCTGCCTTCAAAATCAAAGCACTTAGATTTTTTTGCATTTGCCAGTAGTAATTCTGCTGTTTTGAATAAATGGGGCATTTTGAAATACATTTTGAAACACATTTTGTTTCTGAAAGAAATTGTACACATTTGGATGAGTAACAAACTACAACGAACAATACATATAAATTTGATACAGATCCCATTCCAAGTACTTTTCTGTGTTTAAAAATGGCTTGCCACATTTGGCCCATTAGGGGGGGGATATCAACTTGTATTATAGGCCCTTCGTGTGTCTGCTTCAACTCAACCAACCATGCATCCCGATGCTGCGTTGCATTTCACATTTTACATGTACATGTACGTCATAGAGTATAAATTTTTTTGGTGTGTGCAAGTATTATAGAATTAACTTTACACAGAGATTTATTGATGTACAATATCATGCTTGTTAAATAAATTTCATACATTATATCTCAGTCTTTCCAACTCTTGATCTCTTGGTGACATGATATTCTTTTCGGCTCGTTTAAAGGGCCACTTTTTGTCAACAGCCGGCGGTGATTGCATCATTCTCCAATACCGTAGTTTTGCCTTTCGTCAGTGTTGGAGAATGTATGATTTCAACACAATGCATACGTGGATACCCACGAAACCAGAGTTCCTCTACATGTGGGGAGGTTGATAAGCGGCAGTTTAACAACATTGTCAATAGAGGTCTCCCTTAACAAGGGTATGTTTAGTGCATGATAGAGAAGCAGTACAGTGACCCTTTAACCCCAATCTGCTTTCAAGGTCCCCTAAATCCATGTCATACATCAGCAATCAGTGCATCCCTCTGACATATCTGAGTACTATTTACTGCTTTCTTCTACTTTGTCTGAATGCATGCAGGCCTGTCTGTGGAGCTTTTACCATTTATGATGCTCCCACAATTCAAATACAGGTACCGTATCTTTAAACGAAGACCCCTGTACATGTATCAAACTTACATACTCAAATACAGGTATCTTTAAACGAAAAGACCCCTGTACACGTATCAAATTTACGTACGTACTCAAATACAGGTATCTTTAAACGAAGACCCCTGTACATGTATCAAACTTAATACATGCAATTCACTCGAGACTACAAAGGGACTTAGTAGATGTGAGAAAGATGTCTGCTTCACACAAAATAACGACGATAACGGGATATATGGCCACGGTGCATTTTATTGATAATGCTTTAGTTGTTAACAAATATGACACAGGTTCATCATAAAAATATCTGCTGGTTACAAAGGTTTTATACATAAGATTTAAATACGTCCATCAGTATTTACAATTGGAGCTTTCACCAAATTCTTTGGTGGTATACAATGTATCTTGTTGCATTAACATGCAAATGCTTTCTCTTGATTTCGGCAGCAGTAACACGGCCTCTGGTTTTCAAGACTCCTGTCAGCAAAGATCACACTGCCAATTTTGATGAGAGAATTTTCTAACATTGATAAGGAAAATTTACTACCGACCCATGAAAGTTCCCGATATGATTAAATGAATGACTCGATGTGAAAATGAAATTGTAGGCCAACTTCCCTGCGCCTTCCTTTTACCAGCCAAGGCCCCAATCTTGTAGATCATGTTCTAATCAAGCAGTCAGTGCCTCAATTCTCTAAGCAATGGAATCTCATCAATTTAATATTCTTTATGGTAACATACAGCATAGAACAATTACCGGGAATGCACCAGAATACATATAGAATACATGTACATACATGTATCTGCACATGTCAGGCATGGATACAGAGGGGCGCACCCAGTGCATGCCCTGGTTCTGAGGCCCTGTGATCTCAACTACATGTACCAAGCACCAGGCATTCTTAACTGAAAAACAGTACCTACACCACTTAGATATAAATTATTTCAAATGCAGTTTCAATATAACAAGAATCATAAAAACCATTAACCATAAACATCCTGTCTCCCCCAAACACCAACAAAGAACCCAGAATTTGCATAAGACAGCATAACACAATTGACATATCGATTACTTTCAAAGAAGCTTGATAAGAATTGGTTTATTTTTGAGATAAGACTCATCACTTTCATGCCTCTTCTCCTGAATTTACGTCATCAAGTTTGACAAAACGTACGACTCTGACTTCGGATTGGCCTAACCAGACCTCACTTTCTATAACAATGTACGTCTCCATACATAACGTATTTTGACATACTTCTCGCCATTTTGTTACTCAGAAGAGGCAATGATGTCCCTGACGTTGGCAATATTTCCTCAGGTCTGTCAGATTTTTGGAATGTTATGTCACCAAGGACACCAGGAAAGTTTTGGACATTTCTGATGGATTGAAATGATATCTTGTACAAGGAATTGAACATTAGGCCAACCCCTGGATGGAATAACACTTGTGATCTCTACATTTTCAGTCATCACAGAACGTTTTGAATTCGGCCAAAAACACACGAGTACCATAATGGTTGCATGCACACAATGAAGCAGAATTCCCTAAGAAAAGCTAGAACTACCTACAACTTTCTGAACTCTACAGAATCTCGGCACTAGGACAGCATACATGTACATATTCATGTATCATGGCACATCACATACATATCTCTTTGGAGTGAAACTATATAAATCCATAAACTAGAAAAAATATAACTTTCTGTTTGATCAACAGCTGACGAAGAGAATAAACATATTACGTAATAAGAATGGCTCAAAATTCTATTATTATCATAGTTCTAAGTGAGGCACTTTAACTCACTTGTATCTACAACAGGCAGTTAGCAAAATCCATCTACTCTGCTCATTCAAATTGAAAAAAAAAACTGTTGTTGTGGAACCTGTGGCAAACTGGACAGAAAAGTGCATATTAAAAAATCAATCTCATTTAGACCTCAAACATGTTTTGTTCACACAAGAGCATACTGATATACTGATACATCACTGCCGAGTGTCATACTCATAGAAATATGAAGGAGTGATCATGAATTTCACAGCATGAATTTGTCATGAAGATGTGATGACAAAGAAAGCATACCACGTGAGATTTCGATTTGAAATATTAGCCAATGCTAAACCAGGAATGAGATATAGTAGCTCGCTTATTGGAAGTCGATGACTTTATTGAAACAGAATTTCAGAACTGTGGTCTGGAATATACAACAATGAAAGTAGAAAAGACATCTGATTCTGATGACAGGGAAGTACTTAACAAACTGAGGAAGCACTGACTACTTCCTAACTCCCTTCCTGACTGAAACCTGATGGAGTGTAGGCCCCAACTCCAGGGGCGGATCCACGATTTCGGAAAAGAGGGGGCGCACTGTGCTAGAAACATTGAAATCTGCGGTGAATTTCAATGATTTGCTCCAAATTTCAGAATTTCACGGTCAATTTTACAGATTTGTTGGCTGAAAAGGGGGCGCGCACCGGGTGCACCCCCTGGATCCGCGCCTGAAGTCAGCATAAAACAGGTCTGGGCTCAACTTACATTGTACATTCGTGACGGGCTAATTCATTCAAACTCTGTGTTCCATTCGTCAAGACTTCCTATGAGCATCTTTCCGCGATATCTCCTGCAGTTCTTTCACGTATGGCAAAATATTGTCCGATATTTCGATCAGTTTGTTTTCTATGTATTCCCTACTGCAGTTTTCAGTCTCTCCTGGAGTGTATCTGTAGTTTACCATCATTCCAAATGCAGCGTTCATCCCCCGTTGACTTGGGTCTGACATCCAGTTCAGCTGCCACACGATGGCTCCATTTTTCAAATGAAAATTGGCTGGAAAAACAAGGATAAGTTACTGCCCTGAACAGCAAATTGGCATCAGCCAGTGATGAAATTAGAGATTATTACCCATTACCCGTACTCAAACAAACAAAAATCAGAACTACTTACCCACTGGATTTAAGGCATATCCTCGGCGCTTCTCCAAATACAAGTATCGCACGCATAACCTCATCAGAGGCTGCTTCAACACCTGGATAAGATCCATCATCTTTAACCAGCTGTGGTCTTTGAGTGCCTTATGGAGACCATCTAGACAGGTGTCCCTCGCACTCCCGTAGAATGGGGCAAGTCTCTTGAGCTCGTTGGCAGTGAATAATACAGTGTGGGGAGCTTCTCCGATTTCTGAAATTGTGCAAGTAGATATTTGGGACAATGCAAAATTACAAAACGCTGCCAAAGATAGTTGAAGCTGACGATGTTAACAGCTTCACATCTGTTGCACAGAGGCTGAGTTTCGGACTCGACACCAGGAGGCCCCAGGTACGATTCCCAACTGAGTCCTCACCTGATATTTAGAAACTGGCATAAATAATACATACGGTTCAAATGCTTCAATTTGCCTATTTCTGCGATTAACCAATCACGGAAGCCAGGCAAAGGAGACAGGCTGACGATGTCCTGCATCTGGGGAAATTCCTGCACCAATTCAGTGATGACACGTGGAATGAGATAGTTGCCGAACTCAATTCCTTGTAGACCTGAAGAAGGATATCAATACTGTAACTTGAACTAAATACTGGTCAACAATGAACATGTTTTACATAAGACACTCTCAGTCCTATGACCTTGGTCCCAACATACTTGTTCATACCCAAAAGTCACCAAACATCTTAATAAAATATCCACGTACCTTTTTGAGTTGATGTAATGGAATAGAAAACAGCAGTGGTAATTCTGCCAGGGTCTTCAAAATGGCCGTTGGACTGAGCCCCCAATTCTGAGAAACCAGCATCATTATTTATAAGAGTCTGAAACAATAACACAAGATAACAGATATCAAATAAAGAGCAAGTGTTTTTGAATGGGAATCAAAAGAAAAGTATACACTGACTTTGCCGAGAGTTGATTATACATACCTGTATATTATTTGATATTTCATGTGTCAGAGCCGTATGTAACACAATAACTGGCTCATTGGACATGCGACTCTGAGTGAAGATATAGCACCGTCTGTATGGTCCAAACCTACGCTTGAGATCATCGACACTACGGATTGGATGTATGGCCTCATATTCAGATATCTGAAACAACAAAATGGTCATTGATGAAGACCTGCAGGGAGCAACGTGGAAAAAATTTTAATGTCGGCAGAAAGTAAGGTTCACATCCAGCAGTACCGGTAATCATCTCCAGTGCATTACCTTTTTGATGATATCTCCTGGAGATTCCCATTTTACTCGTGTCAACTGTAGGTAGTCTGGAGCAAACAACAAGGCAACCATTTCCTTCAGTACACCACACATAGACCTGAGGTAGTAATGTTCTTGGCTGGCATTGGGCGAGGATAGGATCACCTGTAAGTGAAGGTTGTTATGAACATGAATAAGATCAATCCCATTTCATGAGAGGGAGAATGCTACATGGAAATGCCGGCAATTTTGTCTATGCAGATTGACCGAAGTGTGATTTGATCACATTTGGAAGCCAAGTTGGGGTGTTTCAGTTGCCACGAATAACGTACTTCATCTGCAGTACCTACCAAAATATCTGCTCGCATGTCCACAAGGAATTTGACTCCACCATCATGCCGTCCAATTTGCATGAAGAGTTTGTGATATCTTGGTGTCAATGCTGTCTTCAGTCTTTCTTCTAATCTTAGGAATGCTTCACTTTCTCGATCTTGGACATCCTTAAAGTAGAGTCAAGTTTTTAACCACAAGTATTTATAAAATTTTTAAGTCGGGTAAGTGTACCCTGGCACAAGGTCAAACGCTGTCAATCCGAGAACCCTGGATTACTCAGCACTCGTAGTCAGCAGATAACATCTTCCTATTTCCTCATATGTCTTGGTTTCAAGGGAAATGACTTAAGACGAAATGCTGCCCACATCTAAACAAGGCACTAAGAAGAAACAACAGGAAACATGACTTACATGGAATGCTCCGACTTGTGCAGCTAACGGCACGACAGAATTGTGATCGGCGCTGAACTCGGTCCCTAGCACATGGAGAAACAGTAACTTCTCCTGTGACGTTAGGGAACTGTATAAGGCACACACCTCCTTGATTTTAACCTGAAATACAACATAATATCATCAAAGGAAATGCACTCTGGATCAGATATTTGATTTTAGGAGATGATCATTTTTTCCATGTCACAACCATCGACCCCACCTTACCCGCCGATTCTGGACAGACCAAAACTAGGCAATGTTTATTTTATTAAATATTCAAAAGCATTTTGATTACCGGTACATTTACATTGTAACCAAGTTTTTTAAACAAGTTTACTCAAATCTGAAAATACAAAAGATATACCGGAAAAAAACCCAAATCTGTCATCAGACTGATGAGTTGGCATGACCTGATATCATTTTCATATCCTACATGTAAAGCCAGTCATCAAACTAGTCACATTGATATGATACACAATATATCAAGCAGGGTGACTTCTTAGAACAAGAATTGACATTTGAACAAGGATTGACATTCTTCTGAGAATTGACATTTAAAATTTCTTTAGTGTAACAATACAGATCTCAAGGTATTGAAGAAGATTGAAATCATCAGTTGCATATAAATTGTACCATTAGACCTAGGAAAAAAAAATGTGTGTTTCAGGTCATTTGTAATTTTCCGACCGACCCTCAAAAATTCTGACTGGCCAGGAAACAAATTTTTTTTCCCTCACAAAAATGCATCAAATCTATCAAAATTAATCTCTTTTGCTCTCAAGGCCTTTAGTCATGGATGCCAGAGCAGCTTTTGAGGCTGTTCCTGGCTTCAACCATTAGTATAATCCCTGTAGCTGCAATAAAATTATCTGTACCAAAATTGGAAAATAAAAAAAAAATCCCGACCGTCCGACCCTCAATTTTTGGGAATCGCCGATGACCAGAAACACACAAATTATTTTTCTAGGCCTTACCAACCTCTGTATGAACACTGCCATTTTCTAGACTCTGGTATACTTCAGCAATCAACTGGCGAATATTATCTTCACTGGGTTTCATGTCCCTTCCATTCACATGGCCTACTGAAAAACAAAGACATGAAAGAATAATCCTGGGACAGACATGCTTGCAGGAATATTGAGTGAAAAGGGATTCAGTGTGAATTTCGTGACTTACATTTACTTACATCTAACAGAGGTGTAGAAAATAATTCACCGGTAGATGCAATAACTTTTTGTACAATTTAATAGAGGGCCAAAGTGTCCAAATCTGAAAGAGTGTCAACAATAGACCCTCAACTAATACAACTAGGCCTAGTACATGTACCAACTGATGGTCTTTGTAACCATAGTGATTTCAAATAAGAGCAATTACATGTAGGCTTACCTTTGACTGGCATTCTTATTATCAAGCCAAGAAATAGCCAGATAGTATCAAAATTCATAAGTGATCATCTTTTCAGCAATGAATGGTGCCCCATCCCCATAGAAAATAGAATACACTATCAAAGGCCTATGATTATGGCAACGGAAGATATGCAGACAACCAGGTTATGAAATTTATTATCAAAATTCTTGCTACATGTTCGTCATGTACAATTCAAAAGAAAGCATGCCAAATTTAGACACTGGAAGTTGAACCCATTGAGCTCCAAGAATTTGTATTTTGTGATTTCTAGGTCAGACAAGTTACATGTATAGCCCACATGTAGTTTGCTCGCTTACATGTGGAGGAATGGATACTTCAGATTGCTTCTTTTGGGGTATATTTTCTGATACCAGCAACAAGCAAATCACTTAATAAATCCTTCAGTAATCTGACACAAGTTCTTGTTGACTTCCCAGCAAAGCAGTGAATAGATAAGAAAGAAACAGGATACAGAAATACAATGTACCGGTACAATACATGTTAGAAGTTAAGTAGCCGTGTTGATCGTTGAATGAATGAGTAGAAATGAAATAGGTAACACCGTCTTATAAATCAACTAGGATACATGTATATTGAGACAAGCTTTCGTCAATACATGTAACAGGATAGGTTTCTAAGCATGGTGAATTCCAGCAAACTCTGTACACAAACTTCCCAGGTCAACATGTATGCATGTACACAGATCATCAGACTTTTCACTAACTCCTGAAAAGTGTCTTGATGTACATGTATGAAAATTGAAATATGCCACATGACCTTCACTTTTGCGAGTGCTGACTGAGAATCTTATTCCCATGGAGTACCTGATGATAGACCTCTGCCTCTGGCCTCCTATCACATTCACAGTTTTGATACCCTGCTCTGCTCTCCATGCTTTAGCCAGCTTATGTCTTTTACTGCTGTGTTGGCCAGTGCTACTCACATCTTAGACAAGAATGGGAACGCACTTGAACTGCTGAAACAGCAACCAAGCTGGCAACTGCGCCACACTCTTAGCCTAGGCCTACAGTACAAAGCACTTCATGTACCTTCACAACACTACTCAGTCCACGACCACACCTCACACCAGCCCTCTGACTCAGAACCAGTGTAGGCCTACATGTAGGTCTAAACAACCAGTAACCAGCATGAGTGGATAAACCAGTGTTTTTAAATGAGACTGAGTAAGTCCTCCTAGTGACGAATAAGGCAGCAGCTGCGACTTTGAATAGGAACACACAGAGAACCATGTTGATCCATTTCCCAGCGTTTTCCAATCAGAATAAGGGCAACAGGGGAACACTGACAAACAGTAATACTGGCAGATGTTACACCAACCACAGTGCATGTTGCAATGCATTGCTATGCTACGCAGTGCACATCAATCAAGCAAAAAAGACTGCATTTATCAATGAAAATTTTGAATTGTACTCACCACTTGCAAAATGTACATAATTTAAAGATCAACAAATAGGGACAGACGTTTCTCGTGCACAACGTTTCAATCGTTTCCTGGCAGGGGAAATGGGAACTCGGTGCAAATTTTATGTTTCTCGGTAAATTCTGCAATTCCAGGAAATACGACCAGTTCGTAGAAAAATTGTGACGTCACTACTTTTGTGGTCACATTAAATAACTTATTTTGGAAAATTATTCAAAATTGTCTCATACATTAACTTTAAAATATCATTGAAAAGATCAGAATATACGACAGATTAAAAAATATGGTGTCAATTTTTGTACAAAAGTGATTTTTTTGAATTTGCAAAATCGATGACGTAGTACGCACCGGCATGCAGCAAAGGGAACGTTTTGTAACATCTCAAGCCGAAAAATGTCAATTAATTCCACATTTTCAATAAAGTAGAGAGTTTACCCTTCAGAATTGATCAGTAGTGATGTTAACAAAGCATTTAAATTGGAAAAGTCTGCAATGATGGCTCTGAAAATCTTAGGGAGGCCAAAGTTCTGCGTTGCTTCGCATTCACCATGTTCACTGGTCAGCTTGGTGGGAAGGTCATCCCCCCAAGACACTTGTGGAAAATGTTCACATATACTAAGTCCACGTCTGAATGGTTGTTTACCACACAAAAGACATGCTTCATTTTTAAATTACTTTACTGGATCGTCGGAAAACAGAACTGATAACCTGAAATTCACAAAGGTTGTCTCAGATGCAGAAAAAATAGTTGGATATCCGACTTCATTCATGAGCCTTCGTTGCCTTCTTAGTGATGAAATGTCCAATGTTGCAATGTATGTAAGAAAACTGGTGGGGACAAAGCATCCATTGTTGAAAACAGCAAGGTAAAACAGAGGCCGAGGCCACCCGACATGTTTAATGAAAGTGTTCAGATTCAGTGGGCCTACTGGTACTTCTTCCCATATCTCGCATGATATTCCGCAATACACCATAATGACAATGTAACAGTCAGCAGCAGATTTCCCTACACCACTCTGCATGAAATTTGCCAAGCAGTTGGAAATGGAAGGATGTTGTCATGCAATTTGTTCACTTATGATTTTGAGAGTAGGCCTAACATCTGGCTGCCTGCTATTGGTCAAAGTGTACAATGTAGGCCTACCAGAATTGACTCTTCTTCTTTGTAGACTACATGTATAGGCCTCCTTTATCATTATCACTTTCACAGCAGAGGTTTTCATTGCAGGGGTTTGGTTCTTGAAGGAAAGCATGCTGTGCAGACTCGAGGACTGATCGTCTTACTAATTTCAAAAGCTGCTGGACCAAGAACAAGAAGTGACCTGTTACCAGTAGATGATGAGCTAATTAGTGGAATCTACAACAGGTAATATTTGACACCAGCTAGAAATATTTGTATCCTCTGACCTGGAGACCTATCTAATGAACTGTCAATCATCTCTATTGTTGATACATTGTAATGTCTTTGAACGCTGTTGTGACTGACATAACGAGTCTGCAAAATTGTTGTATCACAAGGTTGCAAGGTCAAGATGAACCATTGAAAAGTTCCTTCACAAAAGCCAAACCTTTTTCCACAGCCAGAGACAGCTTGCTGAAATAGTTGAACTGATACACACCGCCAATTTGATCCATCTTGGTGTGGTGAACCTGAAAGACGTTCAGCCCACTGACGGACCGCTCAAGGACATGGAACTGGGTAACAAGATTGCCATACTAAGTGGAGATTTCCTCTTGGCCAATGCGTGTACTGCATTAGCTCAGCTGAGGAATACAAAGGTGAGAATTGCTTCATTCTGCCCTATGGTGGAAGTCCACTGGGATCAGTGGGAGCATAATCAATTGAAGTAATAGCTATAGTTTGTGGTACTAAGTACACAGTTAGTGTAGAATTAGGCAAGTATTCCATTTGACCATGCACCCCCTAAGTCCTGACTGGAGATACTGCTTCTCATGACAGGAGGGCAGCATTGGTCATACATGTAGGCCTACATAAAATATCACTAGATTTCAAGTTGTTCTGGAAAAAAGTTGTCAAGTTAGATGTTCAATCATTTGGAAAAATAAACTCAGCCTTGCCTTGGGGTATCATCTAAGGTGACTGTATAGACTGTACCTCTGTGGTAATTTTGGGGATCTCGTTTGTTTACTTCATTCCAGGTGGTTGAGATAATCTCCAGTGCCATAGCGAACATGATGGAAGCCGAATTCGTCCATTTAGATGAATCCAACCAATCCTTGCCTGCTCCTCTAACAATTGATCAATGGGAAGAACACTGTTTTTTATCTCGTGGATCATTGATTTCCAAGAGTTGTAGGTCTGCCATGAAACTGGCAGACCATTCAGTGGAGATGCAAGAAAAGGCTGCAGAATTTGGAAAACATATGGCTTACACTCAGAAGGTCAGTTAGAATGAGGAACGTTCATATTACTGACACTCCGAGGCACTGTGAGCAGTTGTATCTCTTATTGTGACGTTTTTTCCCTGTTGAACTGCATCTCAGCTCTTGATTCAATAAAGTTTGGCAAAAGAATAACAATGATACAACTTTGATGTCACCTCTGTATGATGCTTGTATTTTCTTTTAGTTACATGAAGAATTACAACCATATCTGAACCCTGACAGTGAGGTTGAACTATCCCTAACGTCTGCTCCTGTGATCATGTATTTACAAGAAAAGAAAGACATCAAACCAAATGAGATATTTGAAGAAAAAAGAGTAAGTTTGTAAATTTTGTTTGCAAAGCACCTTTTCAATCCCAGCATGCTGCATTAGATTCATTTTCAGTCATGGTGATTCAGTACCCTAATACCCTTTTCTCTTTTTCAGCTCTTCCATGAAATATTTGGATCAAGTCCAACTATAAGTAGAGTTCAAGCACTGTGTCGACACCATGGCCAAAAAGCAATAGCTGCATTGAAAAATTTTCATGCTTCAGATGCAAGGAATGCATTGGAAAAGATTATTCAGGCTTTGATGACTTTTCCTGGGAGATAACAGGAAAGTATAGTTATTTGAACTAAATACCATAATAAGAAATTGTGGTATCAGACATTTGTTGCTATTAATACTGGAATCAGGATTTCCATAGGCAAATTTTGTGACATGACTGACTTGGCTTCATGCAGTTGGAAACCTAGTTCTCCCCTTAGTCAATCTCAACAACCCCAGTCGAGCTAGGTTTTCAGTAGTCCTTTCCACTTCTCCTCTCCTACATAAAAGAAGCTCTGCGGCTTCCTCTTTGTATAACCTGTAGATTGTGTACTTCGCATACTTCCTCCCAGTTGTCTCCGTTATGTTTTTTAACTCGCTCAATCCACTGTTTCACTTTTGGATAAGGTTTCATATTGAAACTTGCTAAGTCCAGCAGTGTAATGATCATGGCTACGTAACTGTCCACAAAGAGAACTGAAATGAAAAATTTCAATTTGTATTATAAAAGGAAGCTGCTTTTGAAGATTTGATGATGTTTATTCTGAATTGTTTATAAAGTTCTAGGGTGTTAAGTTTACAGTACATGTACAGTATCTGTTCGATGTGTCAAAATCATCTCTTCATATGGCAAGGCAGCACTGAAAATTCAGTTGACAAAGGCTTCAAGAACTCGTCCTTTGTACTTACAATCTGCTCCAAGTAAATATGGATTGACTTTGAAATAGTGTTTCTCTAATGTATCAAGGTGGCGTTCTATTTCACCTTCAACTGATTTTCCAAGTTCTGCATTCACTTCTGGATCATCAAATTCCTGCTTGTCTGTCTTTGGACTGATAAAGTCATCCTTAATGTTCCTGAAAAATGATCATGCAAATGAAAAAGGTAACTTTTTAAGATGATATACTAATAGGTTTTTTTTGAGGGATGGGATCACACTTCTCACTTGGATCCTCCAAAGATGTTTCAATACCAGAGTATTTCAAGATATCCCTGCCATGCAAATGAAGTTGTCCCTTCAACTACTTTTGCTTTTACTGAATATAAGTCCTGTCTCAAGTTGCCCATACCTTAGTAATGTAGCACTCGCCCAACACATGATAGCCTCAGCTTTCGCCCTTATCCTCTGTGTAGGACCCATTTCAGCATGTCTTGTGTGCTTTTCAGCTAGGTAGAATATCATGGCAGGACTAGAACAAAAAAGGACTGATGTTACTCATTTTGACCTTGCCTAGGGTTCCCTGAACTGGATTTCTTCATGAATAGTTGGTTCATTGACCTCTGCTATTAAAGTCAGCATCACAAATGCTGTTGCCATTTGTTGTTGTCTTCTGCAGCTTGAGTCGCTTGTAATGGTGTGAAAGGAAAGGTTGTCTGATGGAATTAAATACTAAAAGATTCTAGGTTTTGTCTGTGTAGGGACGTTGGTTCCTATGCCATTGTACAATTCATCATGGAACAACAGAAGACAATAGTTTCGGTGGGGGGCATTCCTTTGTTGATTTACAGAAGTGTATGTCGTGAAAAAAACGTACCAATCAAAGACAACTACATCTCCATCGTCAAGGCAAGGAACTGTACCATTCGGATTGACGTCTTCAACACTTCTCATTGCCTCCGCATTCCCATCATCCACGTCGAAGAGATTGAAGGCAGTTTTTGTCTGTGAACAGAGAAGCTGGAAGCTCAATATACATGTACGGTGTTGCAGGAATATGTTCTTGGTTGCACATGTGGAGTGAAATTTGAGCTACCTGGACTTGAGCAAGAACAGTAGGCTTTCTCTTCGTTTTAGTGTTCCGCGCATCCTGAGCGACTCGGATCATTCCACTCCGCCGTCGCCTCCCTTATGGGTTACAAGATGCGCGACGTTGGAGATGCGTCTGAATGAGCCCATTTTAAGAGGATGGTGGTACCGGAGATAGAGATCATCACAGCATCACTGTCCTAAAACCGGCCACTCAGTACAGACGAATCGATGAGGTTAAAAGGCCCTCAAGACATAAATGGTTGACCATATGTCATTTGCCCCCAATAGCCACAAGATATGGTTTAAGGCGTGTGCCCCTGAGTGCTGGCGATTGATGCCATATGCGAGGGTTCGTGGGTTCGATTCTGGTAGGAAGCTATGTCTTTCACCTTGGAAACCCTATTTCTATTTCACAATAGCCACATAAGAAGAGCAAAAACGGTCATCCACTAAACCGTTCACAAACCTGTAAAAGATAAAGCCAGACGAGTCTGCACGGGACAGATCGTCTGCTCAGGTAGACGGTCAGCTTGACGGGTTCTTTAGATCGTCCCAGGGCGGTGTTTTCCAATGTCCGGTAACTTGACCATCGTCTGCCAAGCCTGGGGTTCTCACAGATGGAGGCGAGTCTTCCGCGGCTGTCCACAAAAGAAAAAAGGGCCATTGGTTGTACTATATTGCCTTCATAGAGTGGTAGTCAAAGCAACTTGCTCAGAAAGGGGTAGACGACGACATAACCCAAAGCGTACTGTTAGGGCACAACCCTGAACTAGTGAAAAAGTCCAAGAAAGGCATCTGTGGCGAAGAACACAACTAACGTCTTTCAGTGCTTTTCCTCGTTTCGCTTTCCCCATTTCTTGAACCCACGACACGCCTGTCTGCGTTATGGTTCACGGTAATTTAGGGGAACACTGCCTGATGGGAATTAACTGTAGATGTTACACCAGCAAAAGAACCGGCACAGAGCCAACGCTTATACCGCACGAGCAGATTTGCTCAATACCTTTTCAATAGAATATTTGCCTTTTTAAGCCTGCCGCACACTGGAGCACACTGGAGCTATCTGCGAGGCAGAAAACTCACCGAAAAATACGCGCACGCGCGAGCTATCTGCTGGGAAAATGGTCTCGAATGACTTTTTGCTCAGCAGATAGCTCTCCAGTGTGCGGTGCCCAGACTTTAGGACTGTACAAGGACCATCCTGAGACAGGTCATGATATCACTCTGCTGATGCGGGAGTCTGCGATTCGTTTGGACAGCAGTCGTAAACTAGTTAACTCGTCATAAGAAGCCGGTGGATCACCCGCATCCTTATGAGGTGCGACTTACGGAGATGCAATCCGAATGGCCCTGAGGATGGAGGACCATGGGATATGCCGCGTCATGACGTCATCAATTGCCCTCGTTGCGACGTCGTCAGGTGGTGAACCTAGCAACCGCGTCAAATCATTCAACTGCATTCAAACGCCAACATTACTTTTCTTACGCTCTTATATTTTACAAAATCTTGCGATGTCAAGCTATTTTCCACAGTTTCCTGGTGGATTTCTTGCACTGGCAGCATTGTTTGCCAGTATGCGTCTGCCGAAACCGAGATTTGGTCGATTCTTCAAGAGAGGAGAGAAGAAGAAGAAAGGCCGAACAGAAGATGATGGTGGCGACGATGGTGTCGTCAAAGGTGAAATCACGATTGATGTTGAGCAAGGTGGAAACGTTTCGGCAATGCCGTCTCCGGGTGAAATTATTGGTACCGAGGTAGACAAATGGATGATATGCCATCCTGCAACCCAGACGGCGGTGGGTGAAGATGACGTTCCACATTCTACGAAAGCGGCAAGGCAACTCCGCGTCAATAGGCCTACTTGTTCGGCCCCAACTGGACTAGAAGCAGCTGATAGACCTACCGCTGGTGAGGACCGTCCCCTTGTTAGGAGTGTCAGTGATTGCTGTGAGCCAAAGCATCACATAGCAGTGCAGGAACGTAAGGACAGTCAACATGGACAGGGAGAAACGGCTGAAATGGAGTCCTGTTCCTCTGGTGAAACGGCTGAAACGGAGTCCTGTTCCGCTGGTGAAACGGCTGAAATGGAGTCTCGTTCCCCTGGTGAAGTGGAACTTGTTCAAGTCGCCGCTGACATGGCGGACAATCCTCGTACGGATTATCAAGAATGTACCGCGGCATGTTACGGTCTTAGCCCTACAGGACAGATGCACAGTCTTCTGGAGCGAATAAAGGAGAAGACACGAACGATGGAAGCCGAGAAACTTCGATTACAAGAAATGACCGAGTGGGATCGTATTATAGAGTTAGAGAATATTCGACCCACTAATGGCTACCCAGCACCTTCAGATATTCGTCTGAACCCTCCGTCCATCATCACCTACCCAGAAAGCGGATATCGTGCAATTGCAAATCGTCTCCAGCAATGTAATTACGCACCTCATCCGATCGAAAATTTGAGTGAACTTTTTCTCACTGCTGAGCGAGTGAGATACCTGACGTACAAGAACACTGATTACGTAATCAAGATAGGATCCGGCAGCTACGGTGACGTGTTCTTGGGCATCCTTGACAACACAACTTTGGTCGTCATCAAGTTGTTCATAATAGTGAAGGGCTATTCGGAAGCGGACGATATGAGGTTGATACTTAAGGAACTTGCCATAGCACAACATCTTCAGAGCACAGGTTGTGTCCCGAAATGTTACGGGCTTGTCTCTGTCCTGTATACAAGTACTCATCGCGCTGTTGGGTTAGTAACTGAGCACATTGGCACTGAACGTCTTCTACTAAAAGGTGGAAACTCACTGGAAGGAGTTATCATGGAGCGCTGCAAAAAGAAACCAATTCCGCGATTGTTTAGAAGAACTCTGGTCTCACGTAAAAAAGCGAAACGACTTTGCTATGATATTTGTGACGGTCTTGCTGAGATCCACAACCAAGACATCATACACAACGACCTCAAGATGAACAATTTGTTGCTGAACGTTGAAAACGGTCACTTCAGGGTTCATTTCATCGATCTTGGTCTTGCAATCTCGACGCACGAGACCCAATACACGTGCCGCAAACTGAAGGGCGAGAAACTTCAAAAAAACTTGAATCAGTTCCCGCACATGGCACCAGAACTATTCACCGGAGGACAAGCATCCTTCAGGTCAGACGTTTACTCTCTTGGTCGAATATTGAAGTTGGTTTCTAAAGTTTACGGATTCAAGCCCTGGTTTGAAGAGCTTGCCGACAAGTGTAGACGCACGGAGCCCGAACAAAGACCAACAGCAAGACAAGTTGCTGAGGAACTGAAAAAAATGTTTTCTCTGACCAATGTGAGGTAGAGATGGCAATGACCTCAATCATGGACGCTTGGACTTGGAGGACAGTCTGATTTGTCCTCAATCATGGATGCTTGGACATGGAGGACAGTCTGATTTGTCCTCATTCATGGACGCTTGGACTTGGCGGACAGTCTGATTTCTCCTCATTCATGGACGCTTGGACTTGGCGGACAGTCTGATTTGTCCTCAATCATGGATGATTGGACTTGGAGGACAGTCTGATTTGTCCTCAATCATGGACGCTTGGACTTGGAGGACAATCTGATTTGTCTTCCCGACAATAAATAGAGTTTGACGTAATTATATAGTTCTTCCACTAAATGCAAACCACTGATTAAAAAAAAACTTCCATGAAAGTTTGAAAGGCTTGACCGACGTCAAATAAATGATACGAAGTAACTCACCTCATTTTACATCCCAAACAACAGTCTGTCCTAAAGTACTCGTACTCAATCGTTGATCAAAGTGTCATAGCAAGTGCCCACACATTCGAACTTATTTGGTGCCCGTTTCGTTTGTTTTCACCTCAGGCACTTTCGTGACGGTTTGTTGACAAAATGATTTCAAGTAGCCTAGGCCTGCGTATGAACCACACTTCTTGAATAAACATCTCAACTGGAAAAGACATTTTACGAAATTGAAAAGCTTGTTCTCGTAGGCCCATGTTATTACAACTAGCATTTCATTAGCAATTTTAATGGACTACGGCACCCTTTATGAAAAAGAGAGAATGTCATTTCGTCATCACGAATAATAATTCGGGGGACAAAATAATGCATAGGTCAGTCTAAGAATAGTTTCGTCGGCGACCTTTAATTTCCGACGTCTGCAGCCTTTGATTCTTGTCGTCTGCAGCCTTTATTCTTGTCGTCTGCAGCTTTTGATTCTTATCGTCGGCAGCCTTTGATTCTTGTTGTCTGCAGTCTTTGATTCTCGTCGTCTGCAGTTTTTGAAATTGATTCTTGTCATCCGCAGTCTTTGAAATTGATTCTTGTCGTCAGCAGTCTTTGAAATTGATTCTTGTCATCCGCAGTCTTTGAATTTGATTCTTTTCGTCTGCAGCCTTTGATTCTTGTCGTCCGCAAACCCAAAGTCTTTGATTCTTGTTGATCGCAGCCTTTGATTCGTCGTCAGCAGCCTTCGGTTCTTGTCGTCAGCAGCCGCACTATAATCGTTCTTGCCGTATGTGGCTTTGCTTCTAATGTCTGCACCACACTTCATTCTTCATGTTCACAGACGGAGGCTACATTGATGCAATCTCATGGTTACATTTCACAGGAGTTTCAGCCGATCAAGCGAGAAATTTTATTTCGAGGAGCTGCAGAGGTGGAATCGACGGGTGCGCGACTGATTGACCTGGACATCAAGGAGTACAGCATGGTAATTCGTCGTCTGCTGAAGAGAGGAAAGAGAAGGAGAGAGGAACGCGCACGGACTTTGATCGTTGTTAAAATTTTTGATGTGTCACCTATTCTCATTTATTTGTTGAAAATGAAAATCCCAAAATTTAATTCCACACAAGGGAATTTTGCCATGCTCTCAAAAAAAATTGCTAGCAAGAGGAGAAAAGTTGCCTCGTGTTCAACGTGCGTCAAAGAATGTCAGAGACGCAATTAAGTGGCGTACAAGCATGGAGAGAAATCGGGGTGGTAACCCACGCATGCATGGAAAGTGTTTTTTGTCACAAGTGTTTCACCATTTCGTCCATAAACGACTGTTTCCTTCGTTGTTGTTGTAATTTTCACCACGCGTTAAGAAATATTAGGCCTACTGGAGTCGATTGGTCTTTATTGTTTACTCTGAAATATAAATGTCGATGACTCCCGTTTCAATTTTCGAAGCAAAAATTTCCGTTCATGGCCATCGGCCNGCACAACATCTTCAGAGCACAGGTTGTGTCCCGAAATGTTACGGGCTTGTCCCTCTCCTGTATACAAGTACTCATCGCGCTATTGGGTTAGTAACTGAGCACATTGGCACTGAACGTCTTCTACTAAAAGGTGGAAACTCCCTGGAAGGAGTTATCATGGAGCGCCGCAAAAAGAAACCAATTCCGCGATTGTTTAGAAGAACTCTGGTCTCACGTAAAAAAGCGAAACGACTTTGCTATGATATTTGTGACGGTCTTGCTGAGATCCACAACCAAGACATCATACACAACGACCTCAAGATGAACAATTTGTTGCTGAACGTTGAAAACGGTCACTTCAGGGTTCATTTCATCGATCTTGGTCTTGCAATCTCGACGCACGAGACCCAATACACGTGCCGCAAACTGAAGGGCGAGAAACTTCAAAAAAACTTGAATCAGTTCCCGCACATGGCACCAGAACTATTCACCGGAGGACAAGCATCCTTCAGGTCAGACGTTTACTCTCTTGGTCGAATATTGAAGTTGGTTTCTAAAGTTTACGGATTCAAGCCCTGGTTTGAAGAGCTTGCCGACAAGTGTAGACGCACGGAGCCCGAACAAAGACCAACAGCAAGACAAGTTGCTGAGGAACTGAAAAAAATGTTTTCTCTGACCAATGTGAGGTAGAGATGGCAATGACATCAATCATGGACGCTTGGACTTGGAGGACAGTCTGATTTGTCCTCAATCATGGATGCTTGGACATGGAGGACAGTCTGATTTGTCCTCATTCATGGACGCTTGGACTTGGCGGACAGTCTGATTTCTCCTCATTCATGGACGCTTGGACTTGGCGGACAGTCTGATTTGTCCTCAATCATGGATGATTGGACTTGGAGGACAGTCTGATTTGTCCTCAATCATGGACCCTTGGACTTGGAGGACAGTCTGATTTGTCCTCAATCATGGACGCTTGGACTTGGAGGACAGTCTGATTTGTCTTCCCGGCAATAAATAGAGTTTGACGTAATTATATAGTTCTTCCACTAAATGCAAACCACTGACTTAAAAAAAATTCCATGAAAGTTTGAAAGGCTTGACCGACGTCAAATAAATGATACGAAGTAACTCACCTCATTTTACATCCCAAACAACAGTCTGTCCTAAAGTATGTAGTCAATCGTTGATCAAAGTGCCATAGCAAGTGCCCCCACATTCGAACTTACATTTGGTGCCCGTTTCGTTTGTTTTCACCTCAGGCACTTTCGTGACGGTTTGTTGACAAAATGATTTCAAGTAGGCCTGCGTATGAACTACACTTCTTGAATAAACATCTCAACTGGAAAAGACATTTTACGAAATTGAAAAGCATGTTCTCGTAGGCCCATGTTATTATAAATAGCATTTCATTAGCAATTTTAATGGACTACGGCACCCTTTATAAAAAAGAGAGAATATCATTTCGTCATCACGAAGAATAATTCGGGGGACAAAATAATGCATAGGTCAGTCTAAGAATAGTTTCGTCGGCGACCTTTAATTTCCGACGTCTGCAGCCTTTGATTCTTGTCGTCTGCAGCCTTTATTCTTGTCGTCTGCAGCTTTTGATTCTTATCGTCGGCAGCCTTTGATTCTTGTTGTCCAGTCTTTGATTCTTGTCGTCTGCAGTTTTTGATTCTTGTTGTCTGCAGTCTTTGATTCTTGTCGTCAGCAGTCTTTGATTCTTGTCGTCAGCAGTCTTTGAAATTGATTCTTGTCGTCAGCAGTCTTTGAAATTGATTCTTGTCATCCGCAGTCTTTGAATTTGATTCTTTTCGTCTGCAGCCTTTGATTCTTGTCGTCCGCAAATCCAAAGTCTTTGATTCTTGTTGATCGCAGCCTTTGATTCTTCGTCAGCAGCCTTCGGTTCTTGTCGTCAGCAGCACTTAATCGTTCTTGCCGTATGTGGCTTTGCTTCTAATGTCTGCACCACACTTCATTCTTCATGTTCACTGACGGAGGCTACATTGATGCAATCTCATGGTTACATTTCACAGAAGTTTCAGCCGATCAAGCGAGAAATTTTATTCCGAGGAGCTGCAGAGGTGGAATCGACGGGTGCGCGACTGATTGACATGGACATCAAGGAGTACAGCATGGTAATTCGTCGTCGCTGAAGAGAGGAAAGAGGGAGAGAGGAACGCGCACGGACTTTGATCGTTGTTAAAATTTTTGATGTGTTACCTATTCTCATTTATTTGTTGAAAATGAAAATCCCAAAATTTAATTCCACACAAGGGAATTTTGCCATGCTCTCCAAAAAAATTGCTAGCAAGAGGAGAAAAGTTGCCTCGTGTTCAACGTGCGTCAAAGAATGTCAGAGACGCAATTAAGTGGCGTATAGGGCCTAAGCATGGAGAGAAATCGGGGTGGTAACCCACGCATGCATGGAAAGTGTTTTTTGTCACAAGTGTTTTACCATTTCGTCCATAAACGACTGTTTCCTTCGTTGTTGTTGTAATTTTCACCACGCGTTAAGAAATATTAGGCCTACTGGAGTCGATTGGTCTTTATTGTTTACTCTGAAATATAAATGTCGATGACTCCCGTTTCAATTTTCGAAGCAAAAATTTCCGTTCATGGCCATCGGCCCTCGACTTTTGTCGCATGCCGATCAGCTGAGAGTTGTTGTCGCACTCGTGACCCACTACTCCACTTTTTCAGTCATATTCAGGCCTATTGTGCGTCACCAATGAACATCTACAACGTACATGTACTGTGTCTCGTGATAGCTGGGGGCAAACAGATCATAGCCCACCGATAGGCCCTACACATCCATCATAGATTTTGAACACTTTCATTGTGAGCGGTTCTAGCAATAACATTTCACAGGGAAACGCAGTCTTGTTTTTAGGGGGGTAACCCTTGCGAAGCGCATCTGTGATAATTTGTAGCATGGCTTTTGTTTCGTGTCAACTTCAGCTGATTTTTGGCGTATTTCTCCTGACCATCACCACAGGTAGGCCTAATCTATTCTTTTTCTTTTCAAAGTCGTGTATTTTCTGTCTGCCATGAAGAGCGCGTCATGTGGATGGCCCGTCAGTGCGAAAGACGCTAAAAAGCCTTCTAAAGGCCTTCTTCCACAAAACCTTTTTTGGCGTGGTTAAAAGCGGGATGATTTCGTGCACGCCTTTCTGAGGGCAGGAGAAAGAGAATTATAGGATATATGCGTTGTGGAAGTATAACGAGGTGAAAAACTGGATCAAGGATGACATAACTGACCTCTCTATCTGCGCACCTTGATGATCTTCCCGCTCGAGGAGTACTTCCGATCTTCCGTACCCTGACACGGGATCGTCTTGTGTCATCACGACGAAATTCCAGAAAACAAGAGATTCGGTCGTTCGTGTCTGCTCATCGCAAGATGTTGATTGGACATTGATGGGTACATAAGGTCCGCTCCACGTGAAAGGTTTCTTAAAAGTCACTAACATAGAGTTCAATCCCAACATATTATTGTTAACTGATTCTCCCTTTCAGTTTCGAACGGATCATGGATAGACTGGGGACATCACCATCATCATGACCACGGTCACGACAAACATTCTTGTGGAGCCGGTAGGTGACTCAGTCAAACCATCGTGGAAGGGTTGAATTGGTGGTGACAAAAATTCAAAAACGACCCGTGGGCTCGCGTTGAATTTTCGCTTATGAATTTTTGGTGGTATGACGATATTCCCAAATAAAAATTACACACCACTTTATATTGTTATCTGCAAGCAACGACTACGGTGACAAATGAAACACGTCCGCGGCCATCGAATTATGGCCTTGGGATTGTGATAAGGTTGTTATTGGGGATTGGTGCATAGGAGAAGTGCTCACACTCACGGCTTGGTTGGTTCCCGTGTAGCTTATCTCTCTATTTCATGGTTTAGGCTTTCCTCCCGGTCTTCACTGCCCAAGTGGTAATTGGCCAAGTGATTACACGAAATGCTGTTGGAATAAAAATGGCCACGGACATAAATGCTGTAAACCGACCAGTCCGACCACACCCACCCCAGGAAAAATGCAGTAAGTAGACTGGGTAGTGTACCGTAATCCAACTCCAACGGTAACGGCCAAATTTAGGGCCAAAAATTATAAGCTTTGTAATTGCCTATATACCGTCGCATTGACTACCAAGGGTTGTGACATCGTTGCGCCCGCCGACTACGCTCGCCCAAGTGGTGTAGTCTTGACGTTAAATAGCCAACTGGGGTTTCAGGATGAATACCGTCGTAGTCGATAGTTTAATTTTCCAAAAACGCATGTTTTTCATTTATTTGGGGAGTCGAATGGGCCACGACGATATATCATTGTGTATTTTACTTTCAGGCCATGGGCTATTGTTCTCCTAGTTTTGGCCATCCTCTTCGTGGTGTTTGCCGTCGTGCTGCTCCTCTGCGCCTGCTGTAGCTGCTGTTATTGGGCGGGAAAGAGACGGAGGAGGGAGTATGTGGTCATCCGGGATCAGCCTTACTACGGTTACTCATATTCTGCTGGAGGATATCGCGTATGATACGGTTCGGATTACTGAGAAAAATACCATGGACAACGAACAGTTTCAGCCAGAACTTTATCGTATCCACTAGGCCCACTAATCTTGGAATCCATTCAAAGTCAAGTCCACCGACAGAGGCCTGGTTTGTGAATTCTGTCACCAACCATCGTAGGTCTAGCTAAGATTCTGGGAGGCTGGCACTGCGAAGAAGAACGGTATAGCCAACCCCTCAAAGAAGAGGGCCAAACGCCTTGACCTATTAGGCCTTAAACGGCCGCCCCACTCCGATTTCAGGCACGGATCCAGAGGGGGCGCACCGGGCGCGCGCCTCCCCTTTTGGCCAACAAATCTGTAAAATCGACCGTGAAATTCTGGAATTGGACGCAAATTTCAATGTTTTATAGCACAGGGCGCCCCCCTCTTTTCCCAAATCCGGGACCCGCCCCTGGATTTTAAGGAATTAAAACAGGTGTAGGTGGAGTTAAGAGTACAATTTTCGCCCCCCCCCCCGAAACGCCAACGCGAACGTCTGTCCTCTTAGTGTTCGGTGCTCTCTTCGTGGCATCGAACAATGGGTTTGGCGTTCGCGTTGGCGTTTCGGCGACTTTGCAAACACTCCCAAGGCCTACCCCTGTAAAAAAGCGTCCGCTTTCAGTAACTAATCGCCAGCGAGATTGGAATGTCGGCCCCCAACAATTTTGCCGTGAACAAAAGTACAATGTATCTTTTNCGAAGAAGAACGGTATAGCCAACCCCTCAAAGTAGAGGGCCAAACGCCTTGACCTATAAGGCCTTAAACGCCCGCCCCACTCCGATTTCAGGCACGGATCCAGAGGGGGGCGCACCGGGCGCGCGCCTCCCCTTTTGGCCAACAAATCTGTAAAATCGACCGTGAAATTCTGGAATTGGACGCAAATTTCAATGTTTTATAGCACAGGGCGCCCCCTCTTTTCCCAAATCCTGGACCCGCCCCTGGATTTTAAGGAATTAAAACAGGTGTAGGTGGAGTTAAGAGTACAATTTTCGCACCCCCCCCCCCGAAACGCCAACGCGAACGTCTGTCCTCTTTTGTTCGGTGCTCTCTTCGTGGCAGCGAACAATGGGTTTGGCGTTCGCGTTGGCTTTTCGGCGACTTTGCAAACACTCCCAAGGCCTACCCCTGTAAAAAAGCGTCCGCTTTCAGTAACTAATCGCCAGCGAGATTGGAATGTCGGCCCCCAACAATTTTGCCGTGAACAAAAGTATCTTTTGCTCAGGAGTTTTCGGTCAGGTGAATATATTGTGATTTTGGTAAATATTGTGATTTTGGTGAAAGTGATTTTGGTGAATATTGTGATTTTGTGATTTTGATAAATAAATCGACATCTCATGATCAAGTTACGGTTAGTTCCAGTGAATCCATGCCTTCCAACGAGTTCAGGGCGGTTGTTGTCAAAGAGACCATCTTTGACTTGCGGTCCATGTTGCTTGTCTGGCCGCTGGTCGTCGTGCATCGGCCAACCGACCTTCGGGGCTACCGGACTCTAGGGCAGGCTGGTTTTTTACTTTTTCATGTGTAGCCCATTTCCGACCTAATGCACGGTAGACTTGGGGCCGTATTCTATAAGCTTCCTTAAGTGTGAGGTCGACCTTTAGCTATTGTTTGCAGGGTAGAACACAAAAGATTAAGGTCGACCTTACACTTAAGGAAGCTTCTAGAATACGGCCCTATATCTTTTCCAAAAGTTGGAAAAAAGGCCGATTTCTCCTCAGGGTGCGTGGAAAAACCGGCGTTTAGCGCGGGAAACCGAGATGGCGGCAAGGTTGAGCACGTGGCCCGGTGTCAGTGAGCTGGGAATGATCCGATCAGGTCTTTTTAGGATGGCTCGACCTAAACTCGCATCTGGGCCGTGACGTAGGAACAGTACTGCCCTAAGAAGGCATGATTTCCTCAGGATGAAGCTACTAGGCTATAGAAACAACGTGAATTTTGACTTAATCGACGGTGAGTCAACCGCCCTAAATTTTTAAGCCGAATGACACGCCACCTTACGGATACCAATGACACCCCGTTCATGATTTCTGCGCATGCGCAGTGTTTAGCCAGCATGGCGGTGCGTTTTCTTGGTGCCGAAGAGCCTTTTATGTAAAATATTTGGGCTCTTTTTGCCAATAAATCGTTGTTTTTGAATTTCCAATTGCTATTTAGTTAATCAATAGGTTGTTACTGTGTTGAAAGAAGTAAAGGTTTCCGTACTATAGGCAGCAGAACTCTTTCAAAATGGCGAATGAAGCTGCTACATCGACGATCGTCCCCTTCCCTCGCGAGGTAAGCAATGTGTACAAACAATACACGTGTGTGCACGCAGTCCATGCACATGCATCGACTCGAGCATGTCGAGTCAGTCATGTCAGTCGTCGGTGACCAGTTTTACTGATTGGTGGAACCGGTTATTTTCCTTACTAATTCAAGTGAACCTGAAGTTGCTTTTGATTTGGGACATTTTTATTTGGGGGGTTGGTGGTATCTTTCAGCTGTAAATTCTGCTTCTGTTCTCCCAACCAACAAAATGAATTTTGAATGATGAAAATTGGGAGAAAAATTGTAGGCTGGTCGGTCGTTTTGGGGCGGTTCATAAGAACACCGGAATCTGCCGGAATACACCAAAATACATGTACGGTAGGCCCTAGAACTTTAGAATCCCTGGTCAGAAGTGGCACAAAATGGAAATCCTATTGTACAATCATAACATTGTGGCTTATTCCGTCAATCGATGACCAGGAATTGTAAAATCGTTCCAATATTATAGTGAATTGAAATTGTAAGCTGTTTGATTTTGTTGCAGGAAATTGGATCTTTTGTACCAGACAAAGTTCGGAAAGCTGAGAAGAGAATAGAAGATCATCCACATGACACTGAAGCTTGGAGTGTCCTGATTCGAGATGCACAGGTATGGTTAGAATCTGACGTTCATGTTACCAAAAAAATGTCTGCATTGTTGGTATTGTGATGATGTTTACAACGTAGCGTTTGATATTCTGTTGAGAATGAGATTTCTCAACTTTCTCTTTACAGATGAAGCCAATTGCGGATGCACGGGCTGTATATGAACGACTGGTGAATCAGTTCCCCAACTGTGGAAAGTACTGGAAGATTTACATAGAACAAGAGGTTTATATCAGTTTTTAAAACTTAGAAGTTTAAGAGATTCAGTTCCTGTTTGCAGCTCATGCTGTGGTAAGACCCAACCAATTTGTATAGTGCAGTTCAGTCATTATGATTTTATGGCGTACTACCTTTGTCGATAATTGGTGTTGGTCCCTGAAATCAGTGACATTTGTTTGGTGAAACATATCACCTGGTTTTGCTCCAAGTGGTGCAGAGATGAACTTTTTAGGGGTTATCGGCTGGATTTTTAGTTAGCCAATCATGGACAGCCATATATGCCAACCAGTTCTTCACTTATCATAGTGCTAGGATTGTCTCAGCTTGTCCAGTTAATGCACGTTTTCCCCGAATAAAACATATAAATGCCTGCCCCTTGCTTTTCAGTTATCATTCGAGTTAAAATTTTCTTGTGTGCGTGAGATGTATGAATGATAGGTACAAGAGCTTCTGTGTTGGTGTGTGTGTATGTGAAGTGTGAGTTGACTTGATGACATTAAGCCCTGAGAAGAATTGCAACTGAAGTACTTACTTGCGTTGTTACTGAGTTCCCTACCAATTTTTTGTGTCGCTTGTCAATTGGCCCAGTTTGATTTAAAATCATTCCCCACTATGTCTCTCCTTAGGTATGTGAGAGAGCTTCCCCTGTGCCCAACAACATGCCTGTATTACACTGCATTGATTATTCTAGTATCGGGCACCAGTGTTACATATACTCCACTGAAGATGGGGAAGCCACTTAGTACGGAACTACTATTGAGTTGACATATAACTTTCGAGAAGCATACCAGAATTACTGTTATGCTGACTGGATCTTCCCAAATAGCTAGATCACCCAACATACATGCCTGACATACCCCTTAATATGACCATGACCCCGTGACGTTTGTTGTAGTACTGCTACTTTCTTGAATTGTCTCTATGGTGGTGAGTTATGGAGAAGCTCTAGTACTTGGTGTGATTAATAAAAAGTTTCTTTTCAGGGTCACCTGACCGGTTGATATTTTGCATACATTTTATGAACTTTTACTGTTTGCTGCATACATACTATTTTCTACGTTGTGTGTTTAATATTCTAGTTTGTTAACCAATATGCACTTTGCTGCCATTTACCATGTGGTGCTACATATTTTATTCTTCAATGGTTGATATTTTACATCCAACTTGATATTTTATATTTAATATATTGATATTTTCCAATACACTTTCTTGTTTTCAACTTGTGTGTGTTGTCAGTCAATTCCAACACGACAATGTTGTTCACCCACTGGGTTAATGAAGACAAGAAATGCAAAAAGAAGGCTATTTGTCTCAACGCTATGCACTGATGAAAGGATTGCCAGTGCTGTAGTGTTATGCATGCTACCGGTATTATCAATACAAAAAGCCTGATAGCAAATGTTTGTCGCAGAGGACACAGCAAAATAGGATTAAAATGTGAGACAAAGTTGAATCAAATACTGTGATTTGTGTGTCGCAGCAACTCAACATCCCATCCCAGCCTTGAGTTGCAAAAAAGACACCTGGCAAACTCTCATTCAGGAGGAAAGAGTTCAACTTTATCTCATTCTTGTAGGACAAACTTATGCATCACAATCACATTGATGAAAATTCGTACATTTTGCTAATACGGAATTGCTCTGAATGTCAAATTCCAAATAAGAGTGTTTGCAAGCGGTTGTTTTCACATGTGTACATGTACCATGTGTTTTAATTTCAATACATTTATCGTATTTGAACCTGTTGTTGTTACATTATTGACTTGTGTTGTTCCCTTGAAATACTTGACTAAATCATCTACAGTATTCCATTCCTTATCCTGCTAAATGTACGAGGTGCACAAACCCTGTCTTGATCAGATTGGAAGGCCTGATCCCTTCTAGGGTACACAACATTCAATGTCCTCCTTGCTTTACTGATCATACTCCTCAATCCTGGATTAGTTCATTCAAGGTCAGAGAATGAGACGCCATCTGGTGTCTGTGTCGTGGTGATAATGCTAGCAGCACACGTTGCTCATACAGACGATTTTCGTGGTCGGCAATTTTTGTGGCGATTGCCGGTTTACAGCAGATGTCGCCACTCGGTGGTCTCGTGTGCTACTGATGGCGCACACGTCACCACAACTGGCAACTCGTGGTCACCACAGAACTCGTGGTCACCACCACAGAATTCCTGTGGTGAGTGGTCCTTGCCGGCCACAGCACACTTGACTTGGCCATTTTCTTGGCGAGCATGAAAATTGCCATGAGCAATGAAATGGTGATGTGTGCTGCTACATGTAGCTTAAGGTCTGAAATCTACAAACACAATCAGAGTGTCATTATAAACGTCTAAAATCTAGGATCACAATTGCAATCTCTCAAACAATTATCTGGCCGGTGGTAGCTCACCTGGTGAGCTCTGACAATCATGTGGTGTCCATCAATATTGGCGTCCATGGCATTAGCCGGCACTTTTGTAAGCACTCGGAACGTCGTGGTATATGTACCCCTATGTCAGACAGATGACCTAGACATCAGGTTTTGGTCCAATCTGATTCTTGGTGCTCAACACTGAAAACGAACAAAGTGAAATTTACCGTAATCTTTATCATAGGTACATCTAATGGATACCTGATGTTACTAACAGGTTTAGATTTGACCTATTTTCAAGGTCAGCAGAGGTCAAAATTCAAAATCTTGTCGTTTGGTGACCGATTTCATTGCTAAAAAGTGTTCTGATTTGGCTTGATGCTGTTTCTACCCCTAAGTGTACTTTGTGTACAGTGAGTTTTGGCCTGATCGGACATCAAATAGACCACCGATCGGCCATCTTGAAAGATGGACTTCAGACAAAGCTGGTAGAATGTTCTAATGTGGTGTGAATAGAGCCCTAAACTTCCACTCCATTCCCCCCAACTGGACGGATTTGGCACGGACATTGCTCAAGCTTTGGACAAACCTTTGATTGATATTAACCCCCTCTTGGCTGACTTCTGCTGATGCTTTCACCCCTTGGCCTCTGCTGGTATACATGTGGATGGAATAGCCTGACATTATAAAAGAAGTCCAGCACTTCGATTGCATCTACATGTATTTATCCTGCATAACTAGTGGAATTGTGCATAAAATATTAAGTGGTCCTGTTTACTAATAATATCCTTTCTGGACTGTGTTAGGATCATCCCAGATGTGCTGTGATATAGTGAACAGAGTAGTTGGTTGATAACCAAAGAGGTTGGCAGTTCAATTTGTAGTCAGGGCTCAATTAAATGTAGAAGTGACCATGGGGAATATTTCAAGATGAGGCTGGCGGTGATACATGTAGAAACATCAGTGCCTGTCACCTCTGAGGTTCCAGATTCAATCCCCAATAAGAGTAGGGACCCTTTCTTTATGTGATAGAGGGCGACTCTCTTCTCCAGCACAGGTTTTCTCTGGGCAGATCTAGTTTGCTCCAGCTCCACCTTAAGTTCGCTTCAACATTTTGATACTAGGGCCCGTATTCTAGAACGTTCCTTTAGCGTTAAGGGAGACTTTAAGTCAACTGTTAGCTAAATTTTATTTCAAGAACCAACCTTTATCTCGGGTCAAAGGACACCTTTTGGTACCTCCCTTTAGCAAAGGTTGGGGTGTTTCAAGAACCTCCTTCATTACAGGAAATGCTTTATTTTGCCTCAATGAGGCCTTTAAACGTAGGTTGGTCTGTAGTATCCAACTTTGTGGTGAAGGACAACCTTTACATAAGGGAAGTTAAAGTGTGGTTCTTGAATACCATTTGTTAAAGGAACCTTTAGCAAAGGAACTCCTCAGTAAAGGAAGCCTCTATGAAGGTCTACTTTAGGCCTATTTAAAGGAGGGTTTAAGAATACAGCCGAGGCAAATGTTGAACTAGAAGCCCAGTTGCAAGTGAAGTATGCAAACTTCACTTCAGAATTCTTCATTGACCCAAAACTTCTCTGATAGGAGTGAAATGCACAGAAATGTAGTTGGGGGACTTGCTCAGGCCGAAAATGATGAAATGTAAACATAGCACCAGATAAATCAAGGACTGTTGATGCTGTTGAGGAGTTTCTTTCACTTTGTGTTCCCGAAAATGGCCAAAAAACATGATGGATCTGTCTATCAGGGTGTTCACCACCGTTCATGCAGGAAATGACAAAAAGGATGGTGGTCATATTTTAGAGGATTTGGCTCATTCTGATATTGAATATGGTAAATTATGTCATTGGTGACTGGCAGTAAAGTGTCTGGTTTCAATGGAATGGAACCTGGCGAAATATTCCTGAGTTTGCACTATCTGTTCTGCCCTTTTCCAGATGAAAGTTCGGAATTATGAAAGAGTGGAAAAGGTAAGTAATGTGGTTCACCATGTACATGTACTTATATTTTGTTTTGATGGTTGATCGATTATGATCAGAAGTTATGGAGATGATTATCATGCACTGGTCACCGAAAAGCTCACATTATTATTTTAAAAAGCTCACAAACGTGTAAAATATCAGTCTGTGTGGTAGAACAGAGAACAATGCAGAGGGGGCCCGCCTCGTCTTCGAGTGCCTAATTAGCCCATCCTCCTTCAACAAAAGTTGGGGTTTCACCAGAGGAGTTCACAGCAGGTTCCCTGCCCAGAGTGGGATGTTAGCCTGCCCTGGCCTAGACACTGTGGTACAGGGAATTTCGGTTTTACTCTCATTAAACGACTTTGAAGGGACAAGAATATATTATCCGGAGAAATAAATCTGGGTTCTCTCCCAGGTTGCGTCCCTGGGGCCTATTGGATGCCTATTTGTTGAGCGTGTAACTGGAAGTGGAGGGCTAGTAGGAGAGTAAAAGTGGAGGGCTGTAGGAAAGTAGAGGACTACTCTTACACAAGAACTTAACATGGATGATGACTGTAGGACCATTACAAGGACTTGACTGAAAATTCATCTTCATTGCTATATGGTTTCAGCTTTTCCAACGGTGCCTCATGAAAGTGTTGAACATAGACCTCTGGAAAACATACCTCAACTACATCAAAGAAACAAAAGGCAAACTGCCATCATTCAGGTAAAATCATCTGACTTACTTATAAATTGCAACATTTGGTAGTAATCTCTTAATACCTGTCCTGATACAGCAGAACCTCTTTCAGTGGACATCTCTGCCAGGAGGACACCTCTCTTTTATCGACCGCGAAGTTCAGTTCCGAAATTCTGTTCATTTCAGGGAGAAGATGGCTCAAGCTTTTGACTTTGCTCTCGACAAAATGGGCATGGACATCATGTCATATAACATCTGGTCTGATTACATTATCTTCCTGAAGTCTGTGTAAGTAAAGAATGATCACCATCTTCATATCAGAGACATCCATTTCCACAAAACTGCAAATTTTCAAGACTGTTCTGCTGACTATTACCTTTGATAATATGATTTTTTTCCATGGATTGAATGGAAATCTGGTATTCTTTTCAGAGAGGCTGTTGGATCATATGCAGAAAATCAGCGAATAACTGCGGTGAGAAAGGTATACCAGAGAGGCATCGTCAACCCAATGATGAATTTAGAAAACCTGTGGAAGGATTATTGTAATTATGAAACTGTAAGTGGGAATAAATTTCTTTATCTTTTGCCGTAAAACCATTGAAGTATTCCATGGTTGGAACAAGACAGAGTATTCTGAATCACTTTGTATTGAATTGTTTCTGCTGTCACATTTCAGAGCATTAACCCATTGATAGCCAAGAAATGGACAGAGGACAGATCAAGGGACTACATGAATGCAAGAAGGGTGTCAAAGGAATATGAAATCATTATCAGAGGTTTGAATCGGACGATGCCTTCTGTCCCGCCTCAGAATACCCCTGACGAAGCCAAGCAGGTAGACCTGTGGAAAAAGTACATCGCATGGGAAAAGTCAAATCCGTTGAGAACTGAGGATCATGCTACCATCACAAAAAGAGGTAAGCTAATTTGAAACATGTGCTTTTCATAATGTGAGGCGTTAAATAGCACTAGTGTCTGTTGTTATTCAGTCACACACTTGATCCTTCCAGACATGTTGAGAGTACAGAGTGGCGTCCCATCCAGATGTCGCATGCAGCCTCTGGTACACACGTCTGACGGTCCAACCACTGCCAGTGCATTCTCCTTCTCATCAAGAAACTAAAGAATAACATGACATTTTGTTTGTTTCAAGTCCTCCAATCAAAATTTTGTTTCCAGTTATGTTCGCGTATGAACAGTGTCTACTTTGTCTTGGTCACCATCCTGATATCTGGTATGAGGCAGCTTCATATCTTGAACAATCAAGTAAACTCCTCACAGAAAAGGGGGTAAGNTAATTTCAATACATTTATCGTATTTGAACCTGTTGTTGTTACATTATTGACTTGTGTTGTTCCCTTGAAATACTTGACTAAATCATCTACAGACTATTCCATTCCTTATCCTGCTAAATGTACGAGGTGCACAAACCCTGTCTTGATCAGATTGGAAGGCCTGATCCCTTCTAGGGTACACAACATTCAATGTCCTCCTTGCTTTACTGATCATACTCCTCAATCCTGGATTAATTCATTCAAGGTCTGGTGTCTGTGTCGTGGTGATAATGCTAGCAGCACACGTTGCTCATACAGACGATTTTCGTGGTCGGCAATTTTTGTGGCGATTGCCGGTTTACAGCAGATGTCGCCTCTCGGCGGTCTCGTGTGCTACTGATGGCACACATGTCACCACAACTGGCAACTGCAAGCAATTTTCATGGTGAGAAATCAAATTGGTTTGATTCTCAGCAACTCATGGTCACCACAGAATTCCTGTGGTGAGTGGTCTTTGCCGGCCACAGCACACTTGGCCATTTTCGAGGCGAGCATGAAAATTGCCATGAGCAATGAAATGGTGATGCGTGCTGCTAGCTTAAGGTCTGAAATCTACAAACACAATCAGAGTGTGATTATAAACGTCTAAAATCTAGGATCACAATCGCAATCTCCCAAACAATTATCTGGCCGGTGGTAGCTCACCTGGTGAGCTCTGACAATCATGCGGTGTCCATCAATATCGGCGTCCATGGCATTAGCCGGCACTTTTGTAAGCACTCGGAACGTCGTGGTATATGTACCCCTATGTCAGACAGATGACCTAGACATCGGGTTTTGGTCCAATCTGATTCTTGGTGCTCAAAACTGAAAACGGACGAAGTGAAATTTACCGTAATCTTTATCATAGGTACATCTAATGGATACATGATGTTACTAACAGGTTTTGATTTGACCTATTTTCAAGGTCACAGAGGTCAAAGTTCAAAATCTTGCCGTTTGGTGACCAATTTCATTGCCAAAAAGTGTTCTGATTTGGCTTGATGCTGTTTCTACCCCTAAGTGTACTTTGTGTACAGTGAGTTTCGGCCTGATCGGACATCAAATAGGCCACCGATCGGCCATCTTGAAAGATGGACTTCAGACAAAGCTGGTAGAATGTTCTAATGTGGTGTGAATAGAGCCCTAAACTTCCACTCCGTTCCCCCCAACTGGACGGATTTGGCACGGACATTGCTCAAGCTTTGGACAAACCTTTGATTGATATTAACCCCCTCTTGGCTGACTTCTGCTGATGCTTTCACCCCTTGGCCTCTGCTAGTATACATGTGGATGGAATAGACTGACATTATAAAAGAAGTCCAGCACTTCGATTGCATCTATTTACCCTGCATAACTAGTGGAATTGTGCATAAAATATTAAGTGGTCCTGTTTGCTAATAATATCCTTTCTGAACTAATTAGGATCATCAAAGATGTGCTGTGATATAGTGAACTGAGTAGTTAGTTGATAACCAAAGAGGTTCAGGCAAATTAAATGTAGAAGTGACCATGGGGAATATTTCAAGATGTTCAAGATGAGGCTGGCGGTGATACATGCAGAAAAATCAGTGCCTGTCACCTCTGAGGTTCCAGATTCAATCCCCAGTAGGAGTAGGGACCCTTTCTTTATGTGATAGAGGGCAACTCTCTTCTCCAGCACAGGTTTTCTCTGGGCAGATCTAGTTTCCTACAACTCTACCTTAAGTTCGCTTCAATATTTTGATACTAGGGCCCGTATTCTACATTGTATTCTACATTGTAAAACGTTCCTTTAGCGTTAAGGGAGACTTTAAGTCAACTGTTAGCTAAATTTTATTTCAAGAACCAACCTTTATCTCGGGTCAAAGGACACCTTTATGTACCTTCCTTTAGCAAAGGTTGGGTCGTTTCAAGAACCTTCCTTCATTACAGGAAATCCTTTATTTTGCGTTAAGGAGGCCTTTAAACGTAAGTTGGTCTGTAGTATCCAACTTTGTGGTAAAGGACGACCATTACATAAGGGAAGTTAAAGTGTGGTTCTTGAAAACCATTTGTTAAAGGAGCCTTTAGCAAAGGAATTCCTCAGTAAAGGAAGCCTCTATAAAGGTCTACTTTAGGCCTATTTAGGAGGGTTTAAGAATACAGGCAAATGTAGAAGCCCAGGGGGTTTGCAAGTGAAGTATCCAAACTTCACTTCTGAATTCTTCATTGACCCAAAACTTCTCTGATAGGAGTGAAATGCACAGAAATGTAGTTGGGGGAATTGCTCAGGCAGAAAATAATAAAATGTAAACATAGCACCAGATAAATCAAGGACTGTTGATGCTGTTGAGGAGTTTCTTTCACTTTGTGTTCCTGAAAATGGCCAAAAAACATGATGGATCTGTCTATCAGGGTGTTCACCACCGTTCAGGCAGGAAATGGCAAAAAGGATGGTGGTCATATTTAAAGGATTTGCTTTGGCTCATTCTGATATTGAATATGGTAAATAATGTCATTGGTGACTGGCAGTAAAGTGTCTGGTTTCAATGGAATGGAACCTGGCGAAATATTCCTGAGTTTGCACTATCTGTTCTGCCCTTTTCCAGATGAAAGTTCGGAATTATGAAAGAGTGGAAAAGGTAGGTAATGTGGTTCACCATGTACATGTACTTATATTTTGTTTTGATGGTTGATCGATTATGATCAGAAGTTATGGAGATGATTATCATGCACTGGTCACCGAAAAGCTCACATTATTATTTTAAAAAGCTCACAAACGTGTCAAATATCAGTCTGTGTGGTAGAACAGTAGAACAATGCAGAGGGGGCCTGCCTCGTCTTCGAGTGCCTAATTAGCCCATCCTCCTTCAACAAAAGTTGGGGTTTCACCAGAGGAGTTCCCTGCCCAGTGTGTAATCTTGGCCTGCCCAGGCCTAGACACTGTGGTACAGGGAATTTCGGTTTTACTCTCATTAAACGACTTTGAAGGGACAAGAATATATTATCCGGAGAAATAAATCTGGGTTCTCTCCCAGGTTCATCCCTGGGGCCTATTGGATGCCTATTTGTTGAGCGTGTAACTGGAAGTGGAGGGCTAGTAGGAGAGTAGAAGTGGAGGGCTGTAGGAGAGTAGAGTACTACTCTTACACAAGAACTTAACATGGATGATGTCTGTAGGACCATTACAAGGACTTGACTGAAAATTCATCTTTATTGCTGTATGGTTTCAGCTTTTCCAACGGTGCCTCATGAAAGTGTTGAACATAGACCTCTGGAAAACATACCTCAACTACATCAAAGAAACAAAAGGCAAACTGCCGTCATTCAGGTAAAACCATCTGACTTACTTATAAATTGCAACATTTGGTAGTACCGGTAATCCCTTACCTGTCCTGATACAGTAGAACCTCTTTCAGTGGACATCTCTGATAGGAGGACACCTCTCTTTTCGACCGCGAAGTTCAGTTCCGAAATTCTGTTCATTTCAGGGAGAAGATGGCTCAAGCTTTTGACTTTGCTCTCGACAAAATGGGTATGGACATCATGTCATATAACATCTGGTCTGATTACATTATCTTCCTGAAGTCTGTGTAAGTAAAAAATGATCACCATCCTCATTAGAGGCATCCATTTCCACAAAAACTGCAAACCTTCAAGACTTCTGCTGACCATTACCTTTGATAACATGATTTTTAGCCCGCTTGGCCGCAAGGCCCAGCAGGGCTTAAGCTGTGGTTGGGGTCATTGAGTGGTGGTCTGTCGTGCGTTAGTCCGTACGGCACTACTTTTCAAGGTCATAGAGGTCAAAGTTCTACAAAAGTAACGAACCTGCCGCAGTTCGTCATTATTGCACCGAGCAACTTCATATCTTGCTTGGCCTGATCGGACATCCAGTATGGTCGCCATGGCGGGATTGCTGATGATATCTGCCAGTACCACTGTGCTGTCAAGCCAAGCGGGCACAGTGCCATTGGCACTATTTTTTTCTATGGATTAAATGGAAATCTGGTATTCTTTTCAGAGAGGCTGTTGGATCATATGCAGAAAATCAGCGAATAACTGCAGTGAGAAAGGTATACCAGAGAGGCATCGTCAACCCAATGATGAATTTAGAAAACCTGTGGAAGGATTATTGTAATTATGAAACTGTAAGTGGGAATACATTTCTTTATCTTTTGCCGTAAAACCATTGAAATATTCCATGGCTGGAACAAGACAGAGTATTCTGAATCACTTTGTATTGAATTGTTTCTGCTGTCACATTTCAGAGCATTAATCCGTTGATAGCCAAGAAATGGACAGAGGACAGATCAAGGGACTACATGAATGCAAGAAGGGTGTCAAAGGAATATGAAATCATTATCAGAGGTTTGAATCGGACGATGCCTTCAGTCCCTCCTCAGAATACCCCTGACGAAGCCAAGCAGGTAGACCTGTGGAAAAAGTACATCGCATGGGAAAAGTCAAATCCGTTGAGAACTGAGGATCATGCTACCATCACAAAAAGAGGTAAGCTAATTTGAAACTTGTGCTTTTCATAATGTGAGGCGTTAAATAGCATCTGTCGTTATTCAGTTGCACACTTGATCCTTCCAGTACAGAGTGGCGTCTCATCCGGATGTCGCATGCAGCCTCTGGTACACACATCTGACGGTCCAGCCACTGCATTCTCCTTCTCATCAAGAAACTAAAGAATAACATGACATTTTGTTTGTTTCAAGTCCTCCAATCAAAATTTTGTTTCCAGTTATGTTCGCGTATGAACAGTGCCTACTTTGTCTTGGTCACCATCCTGATATCTGGTATGAGGCAGCTTCATATCTTGAACAATCAAGTAAACTCCTCACAGAAAAGGGGGTAAGTGAATAATCTCCCTGATAATAAATCTTCCAAATGATACATTCAGTCAGTTGTAAGTTATCGAGATGTTAGTTATTATTCGTTTAAACCATTTTGTGCTGAATCCTGCCATAGCAGGACAGAGCAGCATGTCACAGATTGACATGGATTTGAATGGTTCAGTTTTACCCTGTCATAAAATCTGTTTTCAGGACCAGAATGCAGGTAAACTGTTCGCCGAGGAGGCGTCGTCCATGTATGAGAGGGCCATCACTACACTACTCAAAGAGAACATGTTACTCTACTTTGCTTACGCAGATTTTGAGGAGGTGAGTGCTGCCATCACTGCCAGAAATTACTCGGTTCCAGTTTTCCTGTCTTTNATAATTACACTGTACAAAAAGGCAACTTGGCTGGGAATCGAACTTGTGACTTCTAGGTGTCTAGTCTGACACTCAACCACTACGCCACTGTATTCTACTCTACTCCAGTCTCTTTGCTCAGCCAGGCTTTTTGTTCTGAATGTATGTCATATGATTTCTATTTTCTCGTCCTCTAGGTCTATGTTCAGTATATGAAATTCGCCAGACGAGCAGAGGGAATCAAGTCTGCCAGAATTGTTTTCAAAAGTGCCAGGGAAGATGTGAGGAGCACATACCATGTCTATGTGGCAGCAGCACTCATGGAATATTACTGCAGTAAAGTAAGTCATGTGTCTCATCTTCAGGTTGCAAGGGAATTGGTGAACTTGCCTCTTTGAATTGTCATGGTTTTGTCTATTGTGAGCCAAGACATGTACAGTGAAACCTCTCATTTAACTCTTTCACTGCCAGTACCATTAGGACCTACTAGAAATAAATTTACTCGTAATTGCTGGGTTGCCAAAATCATTCATAGTGTCTCCATCTATTTTCAGGATAAAAATGTCGCATTTAAGATCTTCGAGCTCGGTCTGAAGAAATACGGTCACATTCCTGAATACATCTTGGCATACATCGACTACATGTCACATCTCAATGGTAAGACTACAACAGGCTCAGTAACAGTTGAACACTCAGAGTTAATAAACTTGAGATATTGAGCTTTATTATTTGTTACGTTTAACATTGAGATGAACATTTAGAAACTTTTGAATGATGTTTTGTTACAGAGGACAACAACACGAGGGTGCTGTTTGAACGAGTTCTATCATCTGGTCAACTGGAAGCTGAATGTTCAAGGTAAGCTGCTGGGTCATGTTCGGTAATTCTGTCTCTGTCGTGTTGGCCATGATCTGAGTACCGGTACTCATAAACGCCCAGTTGTTTATCAATAGATTCCATGTTCTTTCTTTATTTCAGGGAAATCTGGAGTAACTTTCTTGACTTCGAATCCAATATTGGTGACCTTGCCAGTATTATGAAAGTGGAGAAGAGAAGAGCTCAGATCATTGAAAAAGTAAGTCTTCTTCGATCGTTTTCATTCATTCATTCATTCATCTATCAACCTTTTCATCTCATATGGCAAGGTAAATCATGAAATTACCGAATTATGATGCTGATACAGACTGAGACTGCCTTGATTTTCAGTTACAAGAATTTGAGGGGAAAGAGACAGCATTATTGGTTGACAGATACAAGTACATGGATCTGTACCCCTGTTCTACGAGAATACCATGTCTATGTGGCAGCAGCACTCATGGAATATTACTGCAGTAAAGTAAGTCATGTGTCTCATCTTCAGGTTGCAAGGGAATTGGTGATCTTGCCTCTTTGAATTGTCATGGTTTTGTCTATTGTGAGCCAACACATGTACAGTGGAACCTCTCATTTAACTCTTTCACTGCCAGTACCATTAGGACCTACTAGAAATAAATTTACTCGTGATTGCTGGGTTGCCAAAATCATTCATAGTGTCTCCATCTATTTTCAGGATAAAAATGTCGCATTTAAGATCTTCGAGCTCGGTCTGAAGAAATACGGTCACATTCCTGAATACATCTTGGCATACATCGACTACATGTCACATCTCAATGGTAAGACTACATCAGGCTCAGTAACAGTTGAACACTCAGGGCCGTATGCACCAACAAAGATTATCTTGAACTCAGGTTGAGCCACAGCTTTTTCAATTGTTCAGGTTCGCCAGGGCATGATGTGACGATAATCTTCGTCGGTGCATACGGCCCTCAGAGTTAATTAACTTGAGATAATGAGCTTTATTATATGTTAGCTTTAACTGTGAGAAGAACATTTAGAAACTTTGAATGATGTTTTATTACAGAGGACAACAACACGAGGGTGCTGTTTGAACGAGTTCTATCATCTGGTCAACTGGAAGCTGAATGTTCAAGGTAAGCTGCTGGGTCATGTTCGGTTATTCTGTCTCTGTCGTGTTGGCCGTGATCTGAGTACTCATAAACGCCCAGTTGTTTATCAATAGATTCCATGTTCTTTCTTTATTTCAGGGAAATCTGGAGTAACTTTCTTGACTTTGAATCCAATATTGGTGACCTTGCCAGTATTATGAAAGTGGAGAAGAGAAGAGCTCAGATCATTGAAAAAGTAAGTCGTCTTCGATCGTTTTCATTCATTCATTCATTCATTCATTCATCTGTCAACCTTTTCATCTCATGGCAAGGTACATGTAAATCATGAAATTACCGAATTATGATGTTAGTGTATCCTCAGCGCCCTCACTCTCCTCCTATTGGCATACATCGACTACATGTCACATCTCAATGGTAAGACTACAACAGGCTCAGTAACAGTTGAACACTCAGAGTTAATAAACTTGAGATACTGAGCTTTATTATTTGTTACGTTTAACATTGAGATGAACATTTAGAAACTTTTGAATGATGTTTTATTACAGAGGACAACAACACGAGGGTGCTGTTTGAACGAGTTCTATCATCTGGTCAACTGGAAGCTGAATGTTCAAGGTAAGCTGCTGGGTCATGTCCGGAAATTCTGTCTCTGTCGTGTTGGCCGTGATCTGAGTAGCCTACTCATAAACGCCCAGTTGTTTATCAGTAGATTCCATGTTCTTTCTTTATTTCAGGGAAATCTGGAGTAACTTTCTTGACTTTGAATCCAATATTGGTGACCTTGCCAGTATTATGAAAGTGGAGAAGAGAAGAGCTCAGATCATTGAAAAAGTAAGTCTTCTTCGATCGTTTTCATTCATTCATTCATCTATCAACCTTTTCATCTATCTCATGGCAAGGTAAATCATGAAATTACCGAATTATGATGCTGGTACAGACTGAGACTGTCTTGATTTTCAGTTACAAGAATTTGAGGGGAAAGAGACAGCATTATTGGTTGACAGATACAAGTACATGGATCTGTACCCCTGTTCTACGAGTGAGTTAAAGGCTCTTGGATACAAGGTAAGATAAGATCACTCTATTGAAAGACAATCAGAATTATTCCATTTATCTATTGTATTTATTTTCACCAATGAAACAGGATTTCAATAATGTGTACCGTAATCAGCTGTATGCAATGACTTCTTGAATTGCCAGTCTGGTGGTAAGATAGCACAATTTCTTTTGACAGGAATCGACAAAGCAGGCTGCCCTCCAGATGATGCTTCATCCAGAGTTGGCCCACAGAAACCTCGACGATGATGAAGATGAGGGAAGAAATCGTCCAGAGTATCCAAAGCCGGACACGTCTCAGATGTTGCCATTCAAACCAAAAGCTGTCGTTCGTAAGTGAAACATTTCACACTCAAGTTTGTCAATGACACTTGCCCATCCATGGTGTTGATAAAATCATTCTTAGGAACCCCAGTTTAGACGTTTCATAAATTATTTATTATGCACCTTTTCATGGTAGCATTCTACTTTTTCAGCCACTGGTGCCCATCCTGTTGCAGGCGGAGTATTCCCGCCCCCGCCAGCAGCCTCAGACCTCATGACTCTGTTACCACCACCTACAAGTTTTCATGTGAGTACTCTTTTTCAGGAGCATCATCTGATATTTGGTTGTTGTAATCTGACTTGTGAAATAAAAGCATATGAAAGAACAAGCTCTGTCACATTTAAATAGAAATACTGTACATTTTTTTTCAGGGCCCATTCGTGCTCATTGACAAGTTCATCGAACATTTCCAAGATCTTAAACTGCCAGAGTGTAAGTTATGATTCATTGCGTTTACTTTTCTTGATTGGTCAGGTGCGGATCCGGGGCGGGGGGGCGCACCCGGTGAATGCCCCCTTTTGGCCAACAAATCTGTAAAATCGACCGTGAAATTCTGGAACTTGGTGCAAATTTCAATGTTCCTAGCACAGGACGCCCCCTCTTTTCCCAAATCCTGGATCCGCCCCTGTTGGTGGTTGGTGTTGTTGCACTACGGTATCTAGGTTTGGTTGTTTTCTAACTTCTGACATCATTTGAAGGAGCTAAAGCAGGGGAGTGCTTCAGTAAGTCTATGTGCTTTTGCTTTGGTGAAAGATCACACGCCAGATACTTCATCTTCATCTCTGGACACAGCAAAATGGCTTCAAATCAGAGCTGAATATTCTCAAGCTTACATTCTACTGTATGTCAGCCTTTTTGCCCATTTCAATATGTGGGTTTATTTCATCTTTGCAGCAATTCACCCAGTTGAGAATGGCGTTGATCCAGGCAAAATGGACGCCGGAACATTGTATTCAATAGAAGCTTCAGTATCATCAAGAAAACGTAAGGTGGTGACGAATGCAGAGGGAGAGGATAGTGAAGACGAAGAAACATCAGTGGCGCCCCCTGCCAATGATATTTACAGAGCACGACAACAGAAACGAGTGAAGTAGACGGGCTAAAATACCCTTTGATGTTTTTTACTGTTATTTCAACTGGTGAGTGTTTCACATCTTGTAGCTGAGGTAAACAACAACAACAGAAAGGCTGTGAAATTTCCTGTCCCTGAAGCAAGGAACTGTGCTAATTAATTTGGTTCCCCTTCTCCATTCACCTTCATTCTGCCTGCCACCGTAATTGTGCGGCAAGAATTGTCATAATTCAAAATCGTTGCAGTAAAACATTGCCATTGGGAAATTAAAACTCACCTTTCAACCAAATGAGAGTCTCTTTCCTGTGGTGATTATCAGTCCAATAAAATGACCCGGTACATTTTGATGAGAACCAGTTTGAGTCCTTTACCCGTCATTTCAAATTGTCACATACACATGGTGCATATCGACGATTTCTTTTAAGCCTTGTCTCACATGAAAAATTGCACCAGGTGCACATTCTTGTATCATGTGAGGCAAAGAACTTTTGTGTGGTGACACTCATTTCAAAATGGTAATTGATTTTGTCATTTTAATATCTAGAGGAGGGCACAATTAAGGTATTACTTGACTAGTATCACAGTGAAAATGTTACTGTTTCTTAGATATGTGAAAAATGTATATAGGCCAACATGTACATGTGTTGCTGTGAATGTAAAACGACTTCAAGCCTTTCTCTCATGTTCTGCACACAATTATTTTCAACGAATAAAAGTCAGTGTATATGGAATTTTCCAATGACTTATTATCTTTTACTTATTACGGTGAATGGTAAATTGTAGGAAATGTGACATCCTGTCCTGGGTATGTACAACGGACATCATTTTCTCGTGTTTCTTTATGTGTTGTTTCGATCATTTCTGGTTATTTTGTACAACTTGGTTTTCTTTCAGTGTGTTGCTTGATTGTATCTATAGATGGAGCCACACATGCCACTGGCTGATCCTTATTATTTTCATCCAGGTTGTTGTGCAGTTAACATGGTTAAATTAGACATCACCAGGTGGCTGTACTGGTAGACAAACCTCTCATCTTTCATGCATTGTGAGTGTTTGTAGTAAGCCATAAATCTGTCTGAAGCTATGCAATAAAACTCTGCAGCCACAACAAGCGGAGATATGTTGGCCCTGCAATCATGAGTGGGCTGCGGTAGTATCAGTCTACACAAGAAAAGGCAGTATTGAATGGATACTGGTATGTTGTATGTGTGAATGTGACTAATACTCTACTGTCATAATCAATTAAAGGTCCCAATCAGGCTCTTCACCTTTTGGTCTGTCCTGGGACTTTGTGACCTTAGTGTAGGGGTTACAGGCATTTCCCATGGCCACCAACACCTGCACTAAAGACTGTTGCATATGTTGTGGGCCACACGGGGTTAAACCTGTTTTGTTGTGTTCTCGGCCCTTGACAACCAGGAAGGTGTGACCCCTGCAAGTGCTGCCATCTAGAGTCAGTTCAACTTAAGTTGATAGAAATAGCTGTATATTGGTTCACTGTCTCAGTACACCTATATCCACAGTTTTCATATGCCACCATAATGAAATGTTCATGATAAAGTATGTGTTATCAACTTAATGATGAATCAGTTATATTACACATGCCTACATTAAATCTTATGAGGAATGCTAAGAACAGCCTGGCCTAGAACAATTTCCTTCTATCCTGTTTTTTTCAGCAGGCAATTAAGTCTTCGCACTACATTAGGCCATGTAAAAAAATAGTTGGTTAGCGTCCCCTCCCACCATTGAAATCACCCCTCCTCCAAAAAAAATTATTTTTCAAAAAACCTTCCAAAAAGATGCCAAAAGTGATAAAATTGCAGGCTGGGATGCTTAAATGAAACAACACACTTTTAAAGGATAGAAAGTTTTATTTCGATTCATACCTATTACATTTGGAATTTCCCTCAGGTTGCCATGGTTACCATGTTAACATGCATCTCAAACTCAATAAAATATTTTTTAAAAACTGCCCTTCTCAGAAATCTGAGAGTGGAAGGATGCTAACCAACTATTTTTTTAAAAATGGCCTTATATATGTCTAGTCTGGCCACAACTTTTATTTAATTTGAATATCTTACGCATTTCCTCTGCCTGAAGCCTACCCAGGAAAGGCCTAATCAATAAACTGTCTATTTTTGGATTGGGCATGACCGTGTGACTGACACGACTTGAACTGTCCAAGTTGAACTGTCTGAGGCATCCTGGGGTTACAAATGGTTCATCAACTTATTTGCCATCTGACCATTTGTCTTCTGGGAATTGTTTGTAGGACTAATTTAGTCCTTTTGAGACACCATAATTTTCCAAGGGGTTATCCTACGCTGTGTACTGATTAAACAAAGTCTTCTTTTGAGACAAAGCGTGACAAACCCATTCTGAGTTGAGTCATGTTGATCTCAGGATCATGCCCAGGCCTATGTCTACCACACTTCACACAGTAAACATTAGAAAGCATTATAAACTGATTAATTGGTTTGTTGGCAAGGAATATTCAGCATTACTAACTATAGTTGTTGTAATCTCTTCAAACATACGCAGAGAAAGGTTTATGTGGAAATGCATTTTCTAAATACAATCTGGCTTCCATATATAGTAAAGGTGGCTGTACTGGTAGACAAACCTCTCATCTTTCATGCATTGTGAGTGTTTGTAGTAAGCCATAAATCTGTCTGAAGCTATGCAAGTAAAACTCTCTGCAGCCACAACAAGCGGAGATATGTTGGCCCTGCAATCATGAGTGGGCTGTGGTAGTATCAGTCTACACAAGAAAAGGCAGTATTGAATGGATACCGGTATGTTGTATGTGTGAATGTGACTAATACTCTACTGTCATGATCAATTAAAGGTCCGAATCAGGCTCTTCACCTTTTGGTCTGTCCTGGGACTTTGTGACCTTAGTGTAGGGGTTATACAGGCGTTTTCCATGGCCACCAACACCTGCACTAAAGACTGTTGCATATGTTGTGGGCCACATGGGGTTAAACCTGTTTTGTTGTGTTCTCGGCCCCCTTGACAACCAGGAAGGTGTGACCCCTGCAAGTGCTGCCATCTAGAGTCAGTTCAACTTAAGTTGATAGAAATAGCTGTGTATTGGTTCACTGTCTCAGTACACCTATATCCACTGTTTTCATATGCCACCATAATGAAATGTTCATGATAAGGTATGTGTTATCAACTTGGTGATGAATCAGTTATATTACACACATGCCTACATTAAATCTTATGAGGAATGCGAAGAACAGCCTGGCCTAGAACAATTTCCTTCTATCCTGTTTTTTTCAGCAGGCAATTAAGTCTTCCGCACTACATTAGGCCATGTAAAAAAATAGTTGGTTAGCGTCCCCTCCCACCATTGAAATCACCCCTCCTCAAAAAAATTTTTCCAAAAAAACTTTCAAAAAACGCCAAAAGAGTGTTAAAATTGCAGTCTGGGTTGCTTAAATAAAACAACACACTTTTAAAGGATAGAAAGTTTTATTTCAATTCATACCTATTACATTTGGAATTTCCCTCAGGTTGCCATGGTTACCATGGTAACGTGCATCTCAAATACAATAAAATATTTTTTTAAAACTGCCCTTCTCAGAAAACTGAGAGTGGAAGGATGCTAACCAACTATTTTTTTACATGGCCTTATTATATATGTCAAGTCTGGCCACAACTTTTATTTAATTTGAATATCTTACGCATTTCCTCTGCCTGAAGCCTACCCAGGAAAGGTCTAATCAATAAACTGTCTATTTTTGGATTGGGCATGACTGACACGACTTAAAGTGTCCAAGTTGAACTGTCTGAGGCATCCTGGGGTTACAAATGGTTCATCAACTTATTTGCCATCTGACCATTACCTTGTCTTCTGGGAATTGTTTGTAGGACTAATTTTGTCCTTTTGAGACGCCATAATTTTCAAACGGGTTATCCTACGCTGTGTACTGATTAAACAAATTCTTTTGAGACAAAGCGTGACAAACCCATTCTGAGTTGAGTCATGTTGATCTCAGGATCATGCCCAGGCCTATGTCTACCACACTTCACACAGTAAACATTAGAAAGCATTATAAACTGATTAATTGGTTTGTTGGCAAGGAATTTTCAACATTACTAACTATAGTTGTTGTAATCTCTTCAAACATACACAGAGAAAGGTTTATGTGGAAATGTATTTTCTAAATACAATCTTCCATATATAGTAAAATCGATGCTTTATCAAATATCCTGCCTGTGTACATTGCATCAGGCATCAAAACAACTTGGTCAATTCAATTAATGCACTTGCATTCCATGGACTATTTCAATTGTGTGCTTGATAATGATCTATTTCAGCTATACCTAGTATAAGCATACCACCTACAATAATAATATGAATGTGTTACATACACTAGTGAATTTGGCACATCAACTCAAAATCAAGTGTCAAGGCTACAAAAATAAGTAGCCTACTGATTCAGAATTTTCAACTTGAAAAAAAGAGAAGTTCCCAACCCCTGGCAAAACAATCCAAAATGACAAGGAAATAGTTCATGTGCACAGAAACTATATGGAGTGAAGTGGTCCTTATTCCTGTTGGAATTTGTAGGAAATCATGGTCTTATCTGACCTGTATTTCAAGTGATGTTTGTCAAATAAAGAGTCTATGTCTGGCATGTGTTTCGTTTCAGGCTGAACCTTTTGAGGCAGGTGTACATTTTCCATTCACATGCTGCAGGGATATCATGTATCTTTGACATGAAACACACATTCAGAACATGCCTGTCACTTCATGATTTCCAAGTAGTCTGCTCTAGGCCAACCAAATTTGTCCTGTTCATGTGTTTCCATATCCTGATTGTCCCTGTCCTTCGCCTGTGTTATAAAACTTTCCTATGCCATGCATCACAATCATTTTGGCGCCACTCGGCAATTCTGCTGTACTGAACACATCTGTGTGTGTAAGTGATAATTAGGCCTTGAAATGTAGTTAATGATTTTGTATGTTGATTGTACCACAGCAACTGATTGATGACATGAGAAAGTTGCACACCGGGGTCCAGTTGGGGACGTTTTTGTCAGCTTATGGGAAAATGTCCGAGTTGACATCTCTACTATCCTACTTGCCATCTCTGAGTGGTGAAGTAAGAAAATCCAACAAGGTCTGAAGGATATCCCTTTTTCAAAATACATGTAGTTCACTTGCCTTTTCATTTTGTTGCGCAATATTCGCAGACAACGCTGCCAGCGTGGCACTGATAGAGTTAATCGACATTACCATATTGCTGCGGGTTGCTTCTTGATGAAGTGTGGCTATCCCGTCAGTAAAACCACAGGATTGAGAAGACTGTTGTACATGCGTACCTGGTCGGCAGTCTTTATGAAGATCTATCTTTCTTACTCCATTGCAACTTTACTATAGGTAATCATAATCTGAGGAAATATTTGTTTTTATCGTAAGTCGATGTGTCCATCTTGCCGTTTGTAGAAGCAACAATGCGTTTTATTTGTCATGTTTGTGTGGGCTGTGGTCAATCATTTACCACCTGCTGCTGCTGCTGCCATGGGTTGGGTCTCAAACTGCCTTCGCATGTTCACCATTGAGTATTAAACACTTGTTACATTGTATAATTGACTCCCAGGTCCGTTCTGTGGGCTGATTATTCAAAAGATCAATAGTGACAATCGATAGTAACTTAACCCATTTATGCACAAAGAATCAACCATCACGTCATCAAAATACCAGATCATTGATGCACCTTCATTCCACAAGGTGAAGGCCTAGCAAACGGCGACACGGATGTGCCCACTTCAGTGCCCAAGATCAAGATGGCCCGTCATTTCCTTGGGAGACGCCCATCGAGATGACAGCAGGCTAATTGTCCTATTTTGGTGTCATCTGCTTTATTCCAGCCAACAACCACAGAAACGGATAAAACAAATCTGTTGTGTTGTCTGTTGGCTCCACCCCATTTCTACATGTGTGCAGACAACAATGTTCATTTAATTACCATTCGACTAATTAGCACCGATTAATTCATGACCCTGGCTGCGAAAATATTGATCAGACTTGCCTACAGGTCCGTCAGGCAATGGTAAATGTAAACGGGCATTTAACAACACACTTGTTCAATACCGGTATATGTATGCAAGTCGAGAATTGAATGATCTGCAGTTTCGCGACAAGTTCGGTTGTCTCCGAGATTAATGGTCTGGATACAGCCAAATGCTTGGGCCTGCACCCAACACCAACATGTTGCCGACATGGTCAAGCCCGCTGAAGATTTTTGCTGGCGGGAGTCGGAGCATGCGACAGACGAGGCCTCATCTCTGTCGGTGTAAAAGTAAAATGTCGGGCGGCTGTGAACTGTCAACAGCATGATGGGAAGGCGATAATTAACCTAAATTGAGGAACTGACCAAATTACACTCGGATGTTTGACCTAAAACATTTCGAGCATGGATTGCTGAACTGCCTTCGATAGCAACTGAGTTGCTAGTTCAGCAATACCTTCGTAAGAGCACCTTTGCAGATATATCTCTTCCACGTAATGACTAAGAACAACAATTTGTGGCCTAATCGAACTTTATTCTCTTGCAATTCACAGAAATGTTACCTGAAAATATACTCGCAAGTATGTATAAAGGTAAAAATTGGAAGGGAACCATGTTAGAAAGTTACTTTTTCGCTCTGCGCACTCAACACTTGCCGACTTGGCATCTCTGAACTACTGCCACGTCGTGGAAGCCACCTGCTGCGAATGGAAAACTTGCGCATCAATAATACCTTGCATAGACATCAAATGGGTGCTAGCATCCGGAAAACTCATGAAGGATAGTAGGTTTGTGTCATTTGCAGGTGGGAACACCGGTTACACGGAAACGGAGTAGGCCTATTCACAAGTTAAAATGCTCCTTCAGAAAATGTCGGAGCAACGTTGTAAATTGCTAGCGACGTGCATGCAAAATTTGTTTCTAAAACTGGTGAATCAAACGTTGCCTCCTGAGAACGGATTCAGTGCGTTCGCCCTGTAGTTTTATTAAAATGAGATTCGTTGAGCATCAGTTTTCGTAGTTCAGTAGAAAGTATCACAGAAGCCAAAAGAAAAGAAATGCGAAGTAAAAGAATTGAAGTTACTGATAGGCATTTTTCTGGGAGATGATCTTCGTCTAAGCCATCAGGAGGAACGACCCACATGCCCGTTTCTACCCAGGAGCCAAGGGCGGAGTCTTGACATCCCCAATAATCTACGGGTCAGGCGGATTCCTTCTAGGCCTATACCTTAGACAAAATTCATTACCCAAATCACTTTGCACTTTTTGTACGATCCCTACAGCAGAATTTGCAACTAAGGGCCTTGTTGATGGAATCGTGACTAGATACAATAATTATTTGTCTCAGCGTTCGTTCAGTTACTGTTCTGCTTCTTAATTAGTGAATTTATGCATCTTCGGCTTCCTCCTCTTCGTCGAATTCGCCCTCTTCCTCAGCGGTGGCATCCTGGTACTGTTGGTATTCAGAGACCAAGTCGTTCATGTTGGATTCAGCCTCAGTGAACTCCATCTCATCCATACCTTCACCGGTGTACCAATGCAAGAAAGCCTTACGACGGAACATAGCAGTGAACTGCTCTGAGATGCGTTTGAAAAGCTCCTGGATGGCGGTGCTGTTACCAATGAAGGTTCCAGACATCTTGAGACCACGTGGTGGGATGTCACATACAGCGGTCTTGACGTTGTTGGGGATCCATTCAACAAAGTAGCTGCTGTTTTTGTTCTGGACGTTCAACATCTGTTCGTCAACCTCCTTCATGGACATGCGGCCACGGAACATGGTTGCAACGGTTAGGTAACGTCCATGACGTGGATCGCAGGCAGCCATCATGTTCTTGGCATCAAACATCTGCTGGGTGAGCTCTGGGACAGTGAGGGCACGGTACTGCTGACTTCCTCGGGAAGTGAGTGGAGCAAAACCAGGAATGAAGAAGTGAAGACGTGGGAAGGGAACCATGTTGACGGCAAGCTTCCTCAAATCAGCATTCAGCTGACCAGGGAATCGGAGGCAAGTGGTGACGCCTGACATGGTGGCAGAGACGAGATGGTTGAGATCACCGTAGGTTGGCGTTGTGAGCTTAAGGGTACGGAAGCAGATATCGTAGAGAGCTTCGTTGTCGATGCAGAAGGTTTCGTCTGTGTTCTCAACAAGCTGGTGAACTGAAAGTGTGGCATTGTAAGGCTCAACAACAGTGTCTGATACTTTGGGTGATGGTACAACAGAGAAGGTATTCATGATCCTGTCTGGGTATTCTTCACGGATTTTGCTGATGAGAAGTGTGCCCATCCCTGATCCAGTACCACCACCAAGAGAATGTGTCAGCTGGAATCCCTGGAGGCAGTCACAACTTTCAGCCTCTTTTCGCACAACATCAATCACCGAGTCAACTAGTTCAGCACCTTCTGTGTAATGTCCTTTGGCCCAGTTGTTACCAGCACCGCTCTGGCCTGAAAAAAAGAAGTTTTGGTCTGAATAAGGACTGGAAACTGAGTGGACAGAAATATTGCTTCCATTGTTGAAGTATAAGGTAAATCTAGACGGCAGAAAGATGACAGGAATGCATGTTTGAAGAAGTTGCATTGGTTGTTGTTGGCCTTTTCATTTGTTTCTTGATTGATTTTTGTTTTTTATTCCTTCTGGGAATGAGACCTACCGAAGACAAAGTTATCTGGTCTGAAGATCTGTCCGAAAGGTCCTGATCTGACGGAGTCCATGGTTCCTGGCTCGAGATCCACCAATACGGCACGTGGAACGTATTTACCTCCTGAAAAAAAGAGGTTGGTTCGGGTGAATGCTTGCTTTATGTGGAGATGGTCACGCGTCATGAACTGGTCCCCCAAATAGGGTGGCGACGTTGCACATATTTGATCTCTATGTTTTTGATTTTGGGTTTTTAACATGTTCTGGTTGTTTTAAACTAGGGTAATTGGTATCATTTTAAAGGATATTTTGTCTAGTTTTCAGAACAGAAACTCTTTTTGTTATACCTTCATTCGTTCAAAAGTTATTGTGAATTATGTAATGGCATGTCAGGTCTCTTAGAGGGTGGCGGAGGAGGGGAGGTGCATTTATGGGAAATAACTGTTGTATGTTGAAATACTTTTAAAAACTGTGTCCAAAACTTATGATAATAGCTAAGGAGTGGATTAAATTTAATTCTCACAGTAATTTTATCTCATAAATCCCCATTTTTTTTATTAACCACAATACTAGTACCCCCCCTCCCCACCGCCACCACCACCACCTCCACCCATCAATGGCCCGCCC
>NMRB01000191.1:260884-297353 GCA_002633025.1 Notospermus geniculatus | reverse complement strand
TACATTTTCTCCAGACAATGAAGTGATTTTAATAACATTCCTAAGATGGGCATATTTCATTAGATACAAAAATACATCTGAATGTACACAGAATGCATATGACCTAGAATAATATCACAGCTAGAAGACAAAATGACAACAAAGTACAATTATCATTGTGGTATCACTAATATCACTATTATAACAAAGTATCACTAAACGTCACAAAATATACAGGGGAATCCTTGAATGATCAGATCAAGGTAATACTCATTGACAACAGGAATCTTAACGTTTTCCATCAGCAACACCTTTAGATCCAGCTCAGAGAGGCTATGAAAATGGAGAGGTTTTCATAATGCACTTACATTTCACTCAGCCGGGACAACACCTGCTGAGGGAAACACCTGCCAGGACAACACCACTCATTGTGGATGTCCAGAATTCAGTCCCTAAATTGTCCTTTTCATTCATCTAAGCCTCTGTAATCAGGACACATGTCACTTAACGACGTCATTTAAGAACCATTTGTCAGGTCCCATATGTGTGTCAGGTCCCATATGTGTGTCCTTGATAGTCGGAAGGTAAGAAGGAACTGAGGATTAAAATGGAATAAAACAGTCAGTAGCTGTGCCTTCACTGATTAAATTAATGAATTACCCTGTGCAAAGTCTGTGTACCCAGTAATAACCATTGGGTAGACAATAGGACCACTCAACTCCAGGCAGGACTTTTCCAGTTCAATTCCAGTTCCAGGCCTACCGTAATTCCATATGTGAATTACCACAGGTGAACTACCCTGTGCAAAGTCCGTGTAATAATCATTGGGTGGACAATAAGACCACTCAACTCCAGCCAGAACTTTTCCAGTTCAACTCCAGTTCTACGCCCAATTCCAGTTTACAACTTGGAATTCCAAGTTCAATCAGCAAAGTTAGGCCTGATTACCAAACTTGCAGAAAATTCTGTTTGGAAGCTAGACATTAAAAGAACAGTGATGATTCATGTTAACCCTCCAAGGCCAACTACTGATCGTTTTATATCATTTAAATTCTGACTTTTTATATGAGTTGAAGTGGAGTATTGCTTAGTATTGCTTTTATGGGTAAATGATTCTGACATTGAAGCTGAATCAAGAAGTTAGCGCACAAAGAACAAAGGCCTGTGAATTTCCATCAGAGGCCCCCGGACGGCATAGCTAATGAGCATGTCCCTGATCTGGTCAAGACAAAGATCAACACAATAAGCCAAAACAACCCATGAACACATTCCAAGCTGCATCACAACATGCAAGCACAAGTGATCAACATGTCAGGTTCGCTAAAACTCACAATCGACTACATGTACATAATCACAAGTCTACATAAATTTTATTATATTGATGACATCCATTTTTGGTGGGTCTGCTACATCCTATGCCGCAGGAGATCTTCTAGATCTGCACGCGAAATTAACTGGTACTCAGGACCAACCTTGCAGATATAGATCTGCACATGAGACCTACTGATACAGGGAACCAACCCTGAAAAAAAACTCGAAAACCTGTCCAAAGTAGGCCAATACTCCAAAATCTAACAGTTGAAATAAGCATGACTTTACAAAGAAAAAGACTTCTACTAAGAAACTATCTTATTCTGAAGAATACGAGGCAACACAACCTCAATGCACTGCAGGTGTACATCACAGCTCATCATCACCTCAAACAACAACATTAACAACAACAGATTTTTTAGAAGGCATTTCAAATAAAGGTGCATCAAAACTATGTATTTATATATAGACATGGTGCGATATGTTTTTATTTGAAAACCAAGCTACTTTTTCTATTTTTGACCACATAACGCTGGTTGAACTTGGACAACAATATCTGTACACTTACAACGTCATGTCCTATAACGTCAATAGTTCTATACCACAAACATTTTCTTGTTTAAATAAATTAGTTACAATTTATGTACACCTATACACATACCTTTTTGCTATATACAATTACGGTTATAAAACTGCCGATACATTTGTCAAACAACAGACTCAACTATCCACACCATTACTAGGATGTACATAACACGACTAGACACCACCATAGCCAAAGTGTTTCATGTTGGCAAGAACACATTTGCCGTGTGACCGTGCCCTGAACCAGACCCCAGCCCTTTCACTGCCTAAGTACCTTCTGTCAAGTTTGAAAATACAGGGACTTCTCGCCGATAACATCTTCCTATGCTGGCTGTACAGTCTACCAGTCCCATACATTTTGCGGGCCCACAAATGGGTTAGGGTAGAACTGGGTAGGCCCTGGTGCAGACCATTGTCCACGACATGAATCATGTGATGTGAAGCATGATTTCACATTTCCGGGTTCACACATGAAGAGAGTCCTGTGATATGAATCAGTCATATTTTTTTGTTCACATGAAGTGAATCACTTGTGATTCTTTAACTTTTCTGTAGACTCAACTATCCACACCATTACTAGGATGTACATAACACGACTAGACACCACCATAGCCAAAGTGTTTCATGTTGGCAAGAACACATTTGCTGTGTGACCGTGCCCTGAACCAGACCCCAGCCCTTTCACTGCCTAAGTACCTTCTGTCAAGTTTGAAAATACAGGGACTTCTCGCTGAAAACGTCTTCCTATGCTGGCTGTACAGCCTACCAGTCCCATACATTTTGTGGGCCCACAAAGGGGTTAGGGTAGAACTGGGTAGGCCCTGGTGCAGACCATTGTCCACGACATGAATCATGTGATGTGAAGCATGATTTTTTCACATTTTCCTGTTCACACATGAAGAGAGTCCTGTGATATGAATCAGTCTTATTTTTTTGTTCACACATGAAGTGAATCACTTGTGATTCTTTAACTTTTCTGTTCACACATGAAGTGAATCACATAACGTGAACCATCATTTTGAACTTTCTGTTCACACATGAATCACAAAACCCAAAATAACAACATGTGAAGCGTCTATACCAAGGATAATACAGGGTTACAACTTCAGGTAGGAAAGGAACTAAGAATTTCCTTACAAGTCAAATATTCTGAAAATTTTTACTCGAAACCTATGACTCAATGAATATGATATTTTCACAGTACAAGGCTGCTTGCCTAAACTTTTTAGATACATGTAATGTTTTCCACAACTGGGCCTACTATCAATTGCTTCGTCTCGAAGGGTTCATAAACACAGCCTAGTGTTCGATATGCTGAATTCTGATGTGAAAACTTCCGACACCCCCTGGAACATCCAGAGCTACTCCAATTATGGAAGCACCAACAGTACACGTGGTAAATGCAACATCATAAAGGCGCTTCTCCACGTGAGAGTTTTCTCTGTGAGTTGGCTCTCAATGGGCAATTCACCATTGTTGGTTTACGAAGTACTCTGCACAGCAGATCAATGACAAGAATGACTGTCCCCAGTTTTCTACAGCTCAGTGGCCCATAGAATTCCAACTTAAGAAAACTTCCATGTTGAGTGGCACCTTAACAACAACCCAGGCTGACGGCGACTCGTCAGTCCTCAGGCGTCTTCCAAACAGCGCAGGGGGAGGGGCCACCGCACGATATCAACCAACACCGATCGACAGTCCTCTTGCATGATCCTTTACACTGTGAAGACGTCTTCACATGAGTGGTCTCTTGCGCTTGTTTGCGCCGAGGGAATGAACTTTTAAGTGAAGTCTCTGAATATACAGTACATGTATTCATTCATGTCCAGGCCCCTATTACATAGAAGTATACGGTATACGAAAACACCGGTTAACAATGGCTTCACGGTCGTGAATCCACTTGAAGCCTTTGTTAACCGGCGTTTTCGTATACCGTATACTTCTATGTAATACTAGGGGTCCAAGAGAAATCACCTTCTCCAGAAATTCTGTCTTCAGTTGTCTGAAGAGCGATTTGCAAAGAACTTTTGTGTTGGGGAGTTTCCCCCTCTCGAATGGACAAGCCCTTTCTCGACGAGGGCAAGGTGGGGAGAAGTCGACGAAAGGCATCCTGAAGAAATGGTCCTCTGAGCATCTCTCCAAAGTCTGCAGGCACAAAGACCAGCACCGCTCTGGCCTGAAAAAAAGAAGTTTTGGTCTGAATAAGGACTGGAAACTGAGTGGACAGAAATATTGCTTCCATTGTTGAAGTACATATAAGGTAAATCTAGACGGCAGAAAGATGACAGGAATGCATGTTTGAAGAAGTTGCATTGGTTGTTGTTGGCCTTTTCATTTTTGTTTCTTGATTGATTTTTGTTTTTTATTCCTTCTGGGAATGAGACCTACCGAAGACAAAGTTATCTGGTCTGAAGATCTGTCCGAAAGGTCCTGATCTGACGGAGTCCATGGTTCCTGGCTCGAGATCCACCAATACCGCACGTGGAACGTATTTACCTCCTGAAAAAAAGAGGTTGGTTCGCGTGAATGCTTGCTTTATGTGGAGACGCTCTAAGATCCCTTTTGCAACGTCCTAAGGATTGATTCACATGGTGACGAGTTAGGCCTGCAAGGCTAACCTGACAGTATTAACTGCTCAAGGTAATCTCCCGTACATCTTGAGATGTGCACGTAACCATCTGCGTGTTGTTCTCCAGACTGTTGCCAAGAACAGTGCAAGGTGAGGGAACTGTTTTTTACCTGTGGCTTCATTGTAGTAGACGTTAATTCTCTCCAGCTGCAGATCAGAGTCTCCATGGTATGATCCAGTGGGGTCAATGCCGTGTTCGTCTGAGATGACTTCCCAAAACTATGAACGAAAAAAAACAAAGCATAAGATGCAGGGGGCTAGCTAGGTGTCAGTGGTGTGACGGCATGGCAAGTACAAAGAGCTCCTTTGCTTCAGCATGGCTCCAAGTCGACCCAGACACAGTTGTCAAACTCACACCAATAGGCGAATGAAAAACTGCATGACTTCTGCATCGGATTGGGTGTGGCAAGGAGGTTCTTCCTTGCAGATCGCATTGTGGGCTTCACAAAGTTGGGTTGACCAATTTATTTCCATCATTCTGGAGCCTCATTGGTTGATCATAATTCCCGCCAACCTAAACCGATCAGCGAAGGAGAGCAGAATAGGGATGGTTCAAGAGCCTCGTGCATGCACGGTTTATTTTCACGACCGAATTCTAAAAGTCAGTCGGCGTGCGGTCTATTTCGCCATCTGGGTCAATGCCAGACAGCCAGTAGCGGAAGCAGGAATACACGCCTGAACAGTCTATTCGTTCCCCTTCATGTACGTCTATGAGTAGTATACGGTTCGCTTGTATACTACTCGAACACCACAAGTTCATGTACGCAGTATGTTTCTTTGTATCAACGCATATCCACCGGGAGTATCCACGTCATTTAGGCGTTCATGAGTCATCATCAGGCGGGCTTTCTTTCGAGACCCGGATGTACCGGTTTCTGGGGCGCTCATTGTTCATCAAAACGTCCCCGGAATCATGATAAAATATAAACCAAAAGCGAGACCAGGGTCTGAAATACGGTCGCAGGGTTGTGCGATCATAGAGATTTGGCCAATTCGTTATGCAAAACGCGGGCCGAGGTTTCAATTTCACCTTCAGACAAAGGCCTATTAGTCGTCTACTGGTCGGACCTCGCGCCAGCACACCAGCACATGCCGCCCTTGTGCAAAGCAACGGGGACCAGTCCTTCATTCAGGGCGCCCAAATTTTCGAGGCAGTCGGTAGAAAGCCGTCTTGAATGGATGAAAATGAAATTCTCCATTCGTCATCGGCTACTAAAAGAGACTGAAAAATTGTTTCCTCACTGAGTCATACCCGAACGTCTGCTCAACGTCTGCTCATGTACAAGCCATTCTACTATACCGGCGAGCACTCAGTAAGAGCGCGTGTTCGGCTGATGCAGTTCATGAGATAAGCAGACGAACAACATGCAGCAGCAGACTGATCAATAACGTCCATTGACTGGAATTTCTGTTACAATATCATGCATTCACAGCATAAGAATTCATAGCAATTTTGTTGGATAATAAAGCCGAAAAATTGAGCTTACCTTGGCACCAATTTGGTTGCCACACTGACCGGCTTGGAGGTGTACAATCTCGCGCATGTTAGAAGCTGTTGGAGAGAAGCCGGATGGATGTTGACGCAAGGTATCCTATGTGCAAAGTGAGAGGAATGTAGGCTTGGTCCGCTTATATACTGGGTCGCGGTAATTGCCTATTCTAACACATGACGGAACTAGAAGGTTGTTACATCTGGATAGCTCGTCACTGGTGTGAATACCATCTAATTATTAGCACCGACATGTGATTATTTAATAGCACCGACATTACGTAGTCCTGGCGTGAACGACCAATTCAAACCAAAGGGCCAACGACCTACAGGCGCGGATCCAAGGGGGGGCAAACCCGGCCCGTGCCCCCTCTATTTTGTGGAAAATCTTTAAAATTGACCGGGAAATTTCGGAATTTTGAAAAGGTGTTAAAATTTGACCGAGGTTTTCCATGATGTGCGCCGGCTGTGCCCCCTCTTTCCCGTGATTCTGGATCCGCCCCTGACCTATGACCGTCGTTCAACCAAGATAAAGAGGCAAGCTGAAAAAATTGCAAGGAAATGTCATGGCACGCCGAATAGAATGTTCAGCATGCCCAGTTTTGTCCCTGAACCACATTTATGCGTCAGAATTTTGTTCACGAACAGGTGTTACATCTGCCAATGTTGCTGTGTGTCAATGTTTCCCCTTATTGTTTGGGAAACGCTGACAGATAGATCGGCACGTTTCTCTGTGTGTCTCCTATTGTCAAGTCGCAGCTTATTCCGGTGGACAATACGAAGGGAACACTCACAGATGGGGACATTCAAAAACGTTACACCTGTGGACAATACGAAGGGAACACTCACAGATGGGGACATTCAAAAACGTTACACCTGTGGACAATACGAAGGGAACACTCACAGATGGGGAACATTCAAAAACGCTACACCGCCATTTTTTGCTCATTATTGGACTTCGGGCGTACCCCTCCTCTTGCACACTCATTATAAGCGCTGATACTTCATGATGAACGATAGGCTACCCGTATTTTACGTGAATGGAGTTGCAGCAGGTGCTTAAAAGTATTGGCCCCTGGAATGTAATGCTGGATGGATTTTCAAACAGATCATTGTGGCCACTGCCTTAATTTCCCATGAAGCGTTATGACGGCGAACATTAGATATTAGGGAGGTTTAGAAATCAAACGATAAACGTAAACGTTAACGACAACGTTATTTTTGTACCGAAAATGCAATATACAATCTGGTTAATGTGTATATGAAAAATAACGTTGTCGTAAAGTTTACATCTAAACCTCCCTAATATGGCGGTCCCGACAATGAAAAGGAAAATATATGTAATGCCCGGGATGTAATGACTCATTTACTCAACCTGCTACCGAATGCCAGACGTNTTACGTTTTTCAGTCGGTGTGTTGGCCTGAACTGAATGCACTTCGTTTGCGTAGGCTATGACATCTTCATTTAGATTGAGCACTTCGTGCTCTTGTATCGAAGGCAGTTTTGTGTGTTTTTGTGCGAAAATTCTTTATTTCAAACTCTTTCCACGTGAACCATTTACGCCGCCAGGCTTGTTTTGTATTAGCCCCCGCACATGCACCGCATGCGTTTACGGCAAATATTTCCGCCGCATGCGATGATCGGAACGAACAGACTGGTTTGTTTCGTCCGGCAGAACGGATGCGAATCGCAGGGGAAATTCCCATGGAATGACGTCACATTTCAGGATAGCCCTTTTGGCCTTCGTTTCCATCTCGGCGGTTCGGCTTGAAAAGGACAATCGTCGCGGGCGAAACACGAACGGCAATCGCATGCGACCAGACGCATCCGATTGCCGGACGTCAATCGCACTGTTTCTATGGGACATGTGGCATGTGCGCCTAGCTTTAGAGACTGGCGCATAGTCGCGACTTGGCTGACGGCGACTTCCAAACAGCGCAGGGGGAGGGGCCACCGCACGATATCAACCAACACCGATCGACAGTCCTCTTGCATGATCCTTTACACTGTGAAGACGTCTTCACATGGGTGGTCTCTTGCGCTTGTTTGCGCCGAGGGAATGAACTTTTAAGTGAAGTCTCTGAATATACAGTACATGTATTCATTCATGTCCAGGCCCCTATTACATAGAAGTATACGGTATACGAAAACGCCGGTTAACAATGGCTTCACGGTCGTGAATCCACTTGAAGCCTTTGTTAACCGGCGTTTTCGTATACCGTATACTTCTATGTAATACTAGGGGTCCAAAAGAAATCACCTTCTCCAGAAATTCTGTCTTCAGTTGTCTGAAGAGCGATTTGCATAGAACTTTTGTGTTGGGGAGTTTCCCCCTCTCGAATGGACAAGCCCATTCTCGACGAGGGCAAGGTGGGGAGAAGTCGACGAAAGGCATCCTGAAGAAATGGTCCTCTGAGCATCTCTCCAAAGTCTGCAGGCACAAAGNTTTCAGTCGGTGTGTTGGCCTGAACTGAATGCACTTCGTTTGCGTAGGCTATGACATCTTCATTTAGATTGAGCACTTCGTGCTCTTGTATCAAACGCAGTTTTGTGTGTTTTTGTGCGAAAATTCTTTATTTCAAACTCTTTCCACGTGAACCATTTACGCCGCCAGGCTTGTTTTGTATTAGCCCCCGCACATGCACCGCATGCGTTTACGGCAAATATTTCCACCGCATGCGATGATCGGAACGAACAGACTGGTTTGTTTCGTCCGGCAGAACGGATGCGAATCGCAGGGGAAATTCCCATGGAATGACGTCACATTTCAGGATAGCCCTTTTGGCCTTCGTTTCCATCTCGGCGGTTCGGCTTGAAAAGGACAATCGTCGCGGGAAAAACACGAACGGCAATCGCATGCGACCAGACGCATCCGATTGCCAGACGTCAATCGCACTGTTTCTATGGGACATGTGCGCCTAGCTTTAGAGACTGGCGCATAGTCGCGACTTGGCTGACGGCGACTCGTCAGTCCTCAGGCGTCTTCCAAACAGCGCAGGGGGAGGGGCCACCGCACGATATCAACCAACACCGATCGACAGTCTAAAGGCTGATTCATACTCCGTCCGGATTTTGCGCCGACTATGATCAATTTCGCTGCGTGTGCACATTCACGTCGTGGAAACCTGCGATCAGTTTCATGCGCTTGACGGTCCGCAAGCGAGTATGAAGAATCAGCCCTTACACTGTAAAGACGCCTTCACATGAGTGGTCTCTTGCGCTTGTATGCGCCGAGGGAATGAACTTTGAAGTGGAATCTCTTTGAATATACATGTACATCAGTGTATTCATTCATATGTCCAAGAGAAATCACCTTTTCCAGAAATTCCGTCTTCAGTTGTCTGAAGAGCGATTTGCAAAGAACTTTTGTGTTGGGGAGTTCCCTCTCGAATGGACAAGCCCATTCTCGACGAGGGCAAGGTGGGGAGAAGTCGACGAAAGGCATCCTGAAGAAATGGTCCTCTGAGCATCGCTCCCAAGTTCGCATGCACAAAGTGTGCGAGCTTGGGAGCGATGGCGAGAGGACAGGTGTGAAAGGAATCCAAGTTCCCTGGAATCAAAGTCCAGTCTTAGTGTTCAGCGAGGGATTAGAATACATGGCGAGAGACCACGACCATTCCAATACAACCTTACAGTAGTGGGCTATTGTTTGGCGGGTCTGCATTCCTAGGACGAAGATTCCTGTCACACCTGAATTTCTAAAGAATGGCAAAAAGGTGGCGGACATCTTGAGACCACGTGGTGGGATGTCACAGACAGCGGTCTTGACGTTGTTGGCAATCCATTCAAGGGCAACAAGGGAAGACTGACTGACTGATCGTCTTGGGCCAAGTGTCCGGCCTGATAGTCCGACAACGCCGATAACAACGCCGATAACATTTTTGAAGGTACAGAATCTTGAAAAACTACAAGATTAGATTCGCCATTTACAAAATTCCCTTTATTGTACAGACGATACAAATCGGGGGTTCATAAGCATGCTGTTTCAAAATTACCTAAAAGCACGTCTTATTTAAAAGGTGTCCCCAATGAACCAGAAAAAGCATGACAAATCAGACCTACATTACTTGATGCCGTTGTTCAGTTTCGATTGCCGTTAAGTGAATCTTACAACCTTGTAACTTTATTTCTTACAAGCAACATCACTGGCTCAGAAATTATTGTTTTGTAAAATTCGTGGATTTTCGCATTCGTTGTCGTTTGAATTCATTTGTTTGATGCTGTGAACTAAGCGTCTTCGGCTTCCTCCTCTTCGTCGAATTCGCCCTCTTCCTCAGCGGTGGCGTCCTGGTATTGTTGGTATTCAGAGACCAAGTCGTTCATGTTGGATTCAGCCTCAGTGAACTCCATCTCATCCATACCTTCACCAGTGTACCAATGCAAGAAAGCCTTACGACGGAACATAGCAGTGAACTGCTCTGAGATACGCTTGAACAGCTCCTGGATGGCGGTGCTGTTACCAACGAAGGTGGCGGACATCTTGAGACCACGTGGTGGGATGTCACAGACAGCGGTCTTGACGTTGTTGGGGATCCATTCAACGAAGTAGCTGCTGTTCTTGTTCTGAACGTTCAACATCTGTTCGTCAACCTCCTTCATGGACATGCGGCCACGGAACATGGCAGCAACGGTTAGGTAACGTCCGTGACGTGGGTCGCAGGCAGCCATCATGTTCTTGGCATCAAACATCTGCTGGGTGAGCTCTGGGACGGTGAGGGCACGGTACTGCTGGCTTCCTCGGGAGGTGAGAGGGGCGAATCCGGGCATGAAGAAGTGAAGACGGGGGAAGGGAACCATGTTGACGGCAAGCTTCCTCAAGTCGGCATTCAGCTGACCAGGGAACCGGAGGCAGGTGGTGACTCCTGACATGGTGGCAGAGACAAGATGGTTGAGGTCACCGTATGTTGGGGTGGTGAGCTTAAGGGTACGGAAGCAGATATCGTAGAGAGCTTCGTTGTCAATGCAGTAGGTTTCGTCGGTGTTCTCAACAAGCTGATGGACGGAGAGGGTGGCGTTGTAAGGCTCAACAACAGTGTCCGATACTTTGGGTGATGGCACGACGGAGAATGTGTTCATGATCCTGTCTGGGTATTCCTCACGGATTTTGCTGATGAGAAGTGTGCCCATCCCAGATCCGGTACCACCACCGAGGGAGTGTGTCAGCTGGAATCCCTGAAGACAATCACAACCCTCAGCCTCCTTTCGCACAACATCAAGAACAGAGTCTACAAGCTCGGCACCTTCTGTGTAATGTCCCTTAGCCCAGTTGTTACCAGCACCACTCTGACCTGTTGAAAAGAAACAGAAAATGAATTATAGGAGCATTTGATACGATATTCGAAACCAGAGATTGTTGAAACCAGAGATTGATTTAAACCAAATGGTCGTCCGGACAGTTTTCAGAGTACAGTTTTGAGAGTATGCACCTGTTGACGTGCTTGCCTTTGTCGGGAAGTTTTTTTATAGACAGCAGTGCCTGAAGGCTTTTTCATATCGACAGTGGGTTAACTCGAATACTCACCGAATACGAAATTGTCTGGTCTGAAGATCTGTCCGAAAGGTCCTGATCTGACGGAGTCCATGGTTCCTGGCTCCAGATCCACCAGAACGGCACGTGGAACGTATTTGCCTCCTGAAGAAATAAATTTTCGTTATAAATATTCCATCTGGTTGGCCATTCTAAAAAGCAATTAGCAGTAGGCTACCATCAGTTCGTTTTTTACTCGGTCACGGTTTTCAGCAACAGTAACTTGTCTTCCATACATTCGTTGCATTATGAGACCATTGGCGATCTTTTAGTCACAGCGGTTCCCTCATGACTGGCCTTACCTGTGGCTTCATTGTAGTATACGTTGATCCTCTCAAGCTGAAGATCAGAGTCTCCGTGGTATGTGCCAGTGGGGTCAATTCCATGTTCGTCTGAGATGACTTCCCAGAACTGAAAGAAAAAAAAGGTCCATTAATTCGCTATTACTGCGGCTGTGTCATGGTATCGGCAAGAGACTGGGAAGATGGGGTAAGGTACCTCAAAGACAACTTCGGTTTGTCTATTGTTGTCATAGTAACCATGGCAACTTGTCCCGCATCTGTTACAAATTTTCCGCTAAACTTTCGGCTTCGTATTCATGGGCGCGGGCCAAGTGGTCGAATATTTGGACCCTTTTTGCATTGAATGCAAAAGGTCACTGTGGCAATGCTCATCAATGGGAGGGGGGGGGGATGAGTCCACCCTTCGTGCGATGAATTCACGCGTGCACCTTTCGACAACCAGAGAGAACCTAAACTTCCATTTGCTTATACAAATCCTTCTGGCCACAGATTCTTAGGAATATTGCGTACGTATACAATAGATCACGTGGGGAGTGGGACTAAGCATTGTTGACCAAGGACAACAGCAGGCTTATCGCCATCACAAAACCCAGAAATCTGGCGGGAAAACGCCCAACGGCTATGACGGTTTTCAAGATGGAGGTCGCAAATATAGATTGAGCGGGGCAGAATTTCAGAAAAGCCGGCGCTATTTTTGGGGGTTCGAGGGTTTGGTATTTATAGAAAAACGTTTTCAAATTTGCACTTAAGATAATACGTTAGACGTTATATAATTGTTGTGACGGTATCGCCGACCCTGGCAACAAGAACCAAGCTGTGACAAACAAACAAGTTCCTTGGTGAGACACCTTGGATTGGAACTTGCCCACATCCCGACGCATTTGAGAGTTTGAAGGATAAAGGGAGAATGAAAATTTTCACCAATCCTTGTGGGTCGCAGACGACAAATTGGATGGGAACTAACCAAGTAACCAAAAACACTTAGACCTAACTTTCTTTTCATGCCAAGCTGAAGTCTACAAACTCGTACTGTATAGGCGTTAGATGTAAAGAACAATCCCTGGCCCTAGAAAAGGTGGACAACTGACCCTACGGCTAAAAACCATGATGAAATCTCACTCCTGTCCACGGGGACAAGTGGGCTCGATTTCAGAATCGAAGACACACAAACTCGTAATCGATTCATGATTCCAGAATATTCGACTCATGAATGAATAACAAATTCACGAACTGGGGAGGTAATGAAATACCCAAAAATATGGAAATTTTCTTACCTTGGCACCGATCTGGTTGCCGCACTGACCAGCCTGAAGATGAACGATCTCACGCATTTTGTGTGTCGGGTGTGGATTGGGACTACAGGGACAGTTCCTTGTCTCGCTCTAAAGTGTAAATGGTCATGTATTCGCTTGGCTACCACTTATATAGCACTCGGTCGCTATAACCGTCGTTGTACTTGGTGACGGAATTTTAATATTATGTAAGAGTCACTCTTAACAAGGGGGAACGGAATGGTTGGTATAATCCCTATTGATCTCTAAGAATAGACAGAGGTTTATTTTGCCAACCGTCGCTATGGATTGAAAGGACAGGTGGTTTATTTTTTCGTTTCTTGGGACGTCGTCGATTGTAATTTGTAATTTATTATTTGTAAGTTTTTGAGATCACTTCCGCTTTCAAAACTATGATAAACAAAGGTGAGGGCTGCATGGGCGTGGCTGTCCTGGAACAGTCTACAAGGTTAGTTCTCTGATACTCAGCAATTTGGTTTATGACCATGCATATTACTGGATTTCAATACGTGGCGTCTCTGTGGTCGTGTCCGCAAAAAAAAACGATTATCACTGACCCCAAGATTAAAGGGAGATGTGTTTGGCGTTTCAAAGCTATGGAGGGGGTTTCGATACGATCCATGGAGGTTGAAGCTGACCCTCATTTCGAGCGGGGATTCTTCAAACAGTGGCACCTTCCCTAGAGGACACCTCTACCAGAAGGACACCTCTCTATTAAGGACACCAAAATTCAGTCCCAAATTGGTCATTTCCTTCATTTTGACCTCTGTAATCAGGACACCTTTCAATTAAGCACAACATTCGTCACTCCAGAGGGTGTCCTTAGAGAGGTTGTTATTGATTTCCGTTCCGTAATGCTGCTTATAATACGATCATTGGATTCAACTCTGCAGGCTTATCAGAGATGCCATTCGCCAAACCAAATACAAAACGGTGACCTTTTTCAAAGACAAACAGAAGATTGATCTGCTTCAAATATGAATGCCCTAAATTGCCGAAACGCTCTCCGCATAGATCTCTTTTCCATTCTAAAATATTTGAACTATGGAAGATGATCGGTGAACCTGTCGCAAAGACAAACAGACGAATGAATATAGAGCTATCAGTGAAAATCCACCGAATCAGATTTCTCCCACGAAATATCAATACAGCCATTGTCCTGAAATGAATTTTTTATTCAGTCTCATGAATTCAATTCTCTAGGATGAGAAACAAATTTCTCTGGTTGGCCTTAATACATATTTACCAACTCTCGGCCAGGACAAGCCTAAACACTTTCGTTGATATTACCAGCAAGTCGCCAATGCCAAAATCTCTCTCACAGGAGGTCACTGATTAAAATTGACCATCACGTCTATGCTTGAATCACAATTCCGCAGGCCTTGTTGGTTAAATAAACTTACTCATAGAGTTGCCATTAGCTACCTACCCACGTGATTAAGACAACGCCATTAGTCCCTTTTAATAGGATTAGTTTACTTCCAACAGCGACTACGGAATGTGGACTCAAGCACATCGGTGGTGGTCAATTTTAATACTGACCTTCTGTGTCATGAGATGGCGGGTGGTCACAAATCCATAAGCGAGCGAATTTTTGGTGCTCATGAAGTGCCAGAATATAATTAAAAAAAGTGTTTTCCACTTCCATGTATCAATTTATTGTCTGCAAAAAAAGTATAAAAGGTGACAATATGTCGGTTTTGATAAATTCAAATGGTTATTTTAAAGTGTAAAAAATACAAGCCAAATGGCAACAACGGTTCGCTGGCATGAGGCCGAGGGCGAGGGGCACAGGCCTCATGTACCGTAAATAGGCCTATCAGTCAGCGCCACAATCGATGGCCAGAGAAACCAGGCTTGTCTGTATATGGCCATCAGGAAGTTGCTATTATTGGACATGTTGGAAGCCACAAGCATCCNCATTTTGTGTGTCGGGTGTGGATTGGGACTACAGGGACAGTTCCTTGTCTCGCTCTAAAGTGTAAATGGTCATGTATTCGCTTGGCTACCACTTATATAGCACTCGGTCGCTATAACCGTCGTTGTACTTGGTGACGGAATTTTAATATTATGTAAGAGTCACTCTTAACAAGGGGAACGGAATGGTTGGTATAATCCCTATTGATCTCTAAGAATAGACAGAGGTTTATTTTGCCAACCGTCGCTATGGATTGAAAGGACAGGTGGTTTATTTTTTCGTTTCTTGGGACGTCGTCGATTGTAATTTGTAATTTATTATTTGTAAGTTTTTGAGATCACTTCCGCTTTCAAAACTATGATAAACAAAGGTGAGGGCTGCATGGGCGTGGCTGTCCTGGAACGTCTCTGTGGTCGTGTCCGCAAAAAACTGACTATCACTGACCCCAAGATTAAAGGGAGATGTGTTTGGCATTTCAAAGCTATGTAGGGGGTTTCAATACGATCCATGGAGGTTGAAGCTGACCCTCATTTCGAGCGGGGATTCTTCGGGCGACGATCTGCATTCACTGGCACCTTCCCTAGAGGACACTTCTACCAGAAGGACACCTCTCTATTAAGGACACCAAAATTCAGTCCCAAATTGGTCATTTCCTTCATTTTGACCTCTGTAATCAGGACACCTTTCAATTGAGGACAACATTCGTCACTCCAAAGGGTGTCCTTAGAGAGGTTGTTATTGATTTCCGTTCAGCGGCGTATAGGTAGCTTTTATGGCCTAGGGGGGCAAAATTGACTGAGTCTGGAGGGCGAAGCCGGCCGGAGGAGGTGTGGGGGACCTCCCCAAGAAAAAAAATGAAAATCTACATCTTCTCGATGCATTTTCCCCACATCTCGGACACCACAATAACTTGGCTCGAAGAGGGGAAATGACCTAGTCGGAAATTTTTTTTGTCCCTTTTTGCTGCCCCTGCCCCCCCCCCCCAGCTACGCCCCTGTCGTTGATGGCATATGATGCTTAATACATTCATTGGATTCAAATCTGCAGGCTTATCAGTCATGCCATTCGCCAAACCAAATACAAAACGGTGACCTTTTTCAAAGACAAACAGAAGATTGATCTGCTTCAAATATGAATGCCCTAAATTGCCGAAACGCTCTCTCGCATAGATCTCTTTTCCATTCTAAAATATTTGAACTATGGAAGATGATCGGTGAACCTGTCGCAAAGACAAACAGACGAATGAATATAGAGCTATCAGTGAAAATCCACCGAATCAGATTTCTCCCACGAATTATCAATACAGCCATTGTCATGAAATGAATTTTTTATTCAGTCTCATGAATTCAATTCTCTAGGATGAGAAACAAATTTCTCTGGTTGGCCTTAATACATATTTACCAACTCTCGGTCAGGACAAGCCCAAACACTTTCGTTGATATTACCAGCAAGTCGCCAATGCCAAAATCTCTCTCACAGGAGGTCACCGATTAAAATTGACCATCACGTCTATGCTTGAGTCAAAATTCCGCAGGCCTTGTTGGTACTTACTCATTGGGTAGTTGCCATTAGCTACGTACCCACGTGATTAAGACAACGCCATTAGTCCCTTTTAATTGGATTAGTTTACTACCAACAGCGACCACGGAATGTGGACTGAAGGTCGGGGTCCACTTGCGTTTCGCGCTGCGTGATGCGTCAAATCTTTTGTTAGGAAGCACAACGGCGGAAAAAACAAAAGATTTGACGCATCACGCAGCGCAAAACGCACAAGTGGACCCTGACCTTCAAGCACATACACGTAGGTGGTGGTGGTCAATTTTAATACTCATGACCTTCTGTGTCATGAGATGGCGGGTGGTCACAAAAATCCATAAGCGAGCGAATTTTTGGTGCTCATGAAGTGCCAGAATATAATTAAAAAAAGTGTTTTCCACTTCCATGTATCAATTTATTGTCTGCAAAAAAAGTATAAAAGGTGACAATATGTCGGTTTTGATAAATTCAAATGGTTATTTTAAAGTGTAAAAAATAAAACGACTTTAATCGGTCATTCAGTAAATGTCAAAGTTTTTAAGACCATGAACAAGGAAAAATTTTATGTATTGCATCAGTGGATTGAAGAATGGTTTGTCCATTTATGCCTCTTCTGCTTCCTCCTCTTCGTCGAATTCGCCCTCTTCCTCAGCGGTGGCGTCCTGGTACTGTTGGTATTCAGAGACCAAGTCGTTCATGTTGGATTCAGCCTCAGTAAACTCCATCTCATCCATACCTTCACCAGTGTACCAATGCAAGAAAGCCTTACGACGGAACATAGCAGTGAACTGCTCAGAGATACGCTTGAAAAGCTCCTGGATGGCGGTGCTGTTACCAATGAAGGTGGCGGACATCTTGAGACCACGTGGTGGGATGTCACAGACAGCGGTCTTGACGTTGTTGGGGATCCATTCAACGAAGTAGCTGCTGTTCTTGTTCTGGACGTTCAACATCTGTTCGTCAACCTCCTTCATGGACATGCGGCCACGGAACATGGCAGCAACTGTGAGATAACGTCCATGACGTGGGTCGCAGGCAGCCATCATGTTCTTGGCATCAAACATCTGCTGGGTGAGTTCTGGGACAGTGAGGGCACGGTACTGTTGGCTTCCTCTGGAGGTGAGAGGGGCGAATCCGGGCATGAAGAAGTGAAGACGAGGGAAGGGAACCATGTTGACGGCAAGCTTCCTCAAATCGGCATTCAGCTGACCAGGGAACCGGAGGCAGGTGGTGACTCCGGACATGGTTGCAGAGACAAGGTGGTTGAGGTCGCCGTATGTTGGGGTGGTGAGCTTAAGGGTACGGAAGCAGATATCGTAGAGAGCTTCATTGTCAATGCAGTAGGTCTCGTCGGTGTTTTCGACGAGCTGATGGACGGAAAGGGTGGCGTTGTAAGGTTCAACAACAGTGTCTGATACTTTTGGTGATGGCACGACGGAGAATGTATTCATGATCCTGTCTGGGTATTCTTCACGGATTTTACTGATCATGAGTGTGCCCATGCCAGATCCAGTACCACCACCTAAGGAGTGTGTCAGCTGGAATCCCTGGAGGCAGTCACAACTTTCAGCTTCCTTTCGCACCACGTCAAGGACGGAGTCTACAAGCTCAGCACCTTCTGTGTAATGTCCCTTAGCCCAGTTGTTACCGGCACCACTCTGACCTATAATGGGGAAAAAGACAAAAATCATCATGATTTTATATGGTATATAGCTTTTCCATGAACTGGTTGGCTACTGATGCATCGTAGGTCGGCCTTGGAACAATCAGGATGTAGCCTATCCCATTTGAATATCAACTTAGGGTGTGGACAGCTCAGGGGAGGGGACGATATGTCCTTACGATACATGACGATCAATTCGTCGCCAGACATTTCGTTTCAGGACTTGCTTCTTTGGAAAGACAGTTCCCTTGCCATGATGACGTCATGCTGACCTGACTGTCATGACTATGAGGAACTTAGCGACCATCCGACTGTCCTTATGGATTGAATGACATCTGCCCCACATTGTTCAGGGTCGTCCAGAAGTGGCCCAATGACCAAATAATTTGAACTGATAGGAGAAGTAGGACGGGGAATGCGACAAATTGATTGCTTACCGAAGACGAAGTTATCTGGTCTGAAGATCTGTCCGAAGGGTCCTGATCTGACGGAATCCATGGTTCCTGGCTCCAGATCCACCAATACGGCACGTGGAACGTATTTGCCCCCTGAAAGACATGAAAAAGCCATTGGTTTCATCCGCGGTGTCTTCATCGCAATCTGTTCATATCCGAAACAATATCGCACGTTTCGTGTATGCTTCTCCGGAAGTTGTAGGCCCATGATGGTCTCTCGATTTTTGCATGAATGGTACACGAGATTTTGTATGACTCTGCCTCCGATAACCCGTATCCCTTACCTGTGGCTTCATTGTAGTACACGTTGATCCTTTCGAGCTGAAGATCAGAGTCTCCATGATATGTGCCAGTGGGGTCAATTCCATGTTCGTCGGAGATGACTTCCCAGAACTGTAAATAACAACATTTTATCAGAGGGTAGCGGAAATTTTGAAATTGACACCATTTAGCCTACACTGCTACAGGCAGGCCAGCTCTTCAAGAATCGGGGAGAGGGGGACCGGTGTAATGTTTTTGGATGTTCCCCGTCTGCGTGTGTTCCTCTAACTCACGACGGGAAAACTACAACTTGACAACAGAGGACACCCAGAGAAACGTATTGATATCTGAGGGCGTTTCCCCAAACATTAAGAGGAAACACTGACATACGGAAATACTGGCCGTATTACACCGGCACACATGGGGACGGGGTTAATCGCCCATACACCGCAGCCAAAATGTACATGAACACGTAGGCCTAAGCTGTTATAGCCTATACATGTAATAACGACAACGCCCATGGAAAGTTCGATAAATGACATTGACAATGACACGACAATATTTATGATCATTTCCCCAGCTTTTCATGCATGTTCTGAAGGTGATCAAAATGAACGGAAAGAACTGCTCACTGACTTACCTTCGCGCCGATCTGGTTGCCGCACTGTCCAGCCTGAAGATGCACAATTTCACGCATTTTGATGTCTGTAGCCTATTTGGTCGGACGGTGTTGGCTGAGCTGATTTCTCTCTTCGAAATGGCTGTCGATATTATGTGTGGTCTATCTTATAATAACGGTTATTGATTCATATTCATTTCACGATAGGTGCCATGGCAACAATCAGACGTAACTCGAAACAAGTGACAGCTAGCTCAGCGCTGTCCTATTATCTTTATTAGTCATAGGCCTAGTTCATGAATAACATACCTGAAGCATGAATTTCATGATGTTATCATTATCATCAAGTTCTCAGTCGGTGTCACATCAGTTGAATTGGCCCGTTTGTCTTATTCAAATTGCTGATAGGCCTAAATATCTGTTTGATCATGTTTGGCAACGACGGCGAATACGCAGCCAATGAATACACAAAAAACAAACATTTTATTGAAAAAAAACGACGAGACACAACGAAACAAGTGAATTGAAATAAAGCGGACACTATTTACAAGGGGACATTCTTTACTGTTACACCTGGATAGACCTATTTTTAAAGATTTAGCCAATAAAATCGATTTTTTTTTCAATCGTTCGTCCATACATACGGCATTTTCCCCTTTGACTTTTTTCCCTGTATAAGCCTAGTGATAATTCTTTGAAAAGGTTGGTATTAGGGCCTATTTCAACTTTACACTGTTGAAAAATTCACGACCACTTTTCAATCCAATCAACGTCGCAGACGCGTGTATGGCAAGCCGTTTGTTCATTTCATCAAATAAACCGTTTTTTTAAAAACCTGTTTTTTTATTTAAAAAAATTAGGTTTCTTTTACTCCATTGCAAAGAGTCTTGGTTTAAAAAAAACTTGGTTTATTAGCCAACTGTTATTCAAAAAATCCTAGTTTTTTACCCGAGTGGAAAAACTTGTTTTTTAAAAAAAAACTTCTTTTAAAAAAGGTTTTAAAAAATAAACTTGGTTTTTTAAAAGAAACATAGTTTTTTAAAAAAAAAGTTGGTTTATTTTGATAAAACTCGCCATTTGTCTAATAAAAGGGAAAAAACAGGGTTTTTTTGCAAGCCGTTTGTTCATTTAATCAAATAAACCTGTTTTTTTAAAACTAGGTTAAAAAACCAACATGTTAAAAAGAAACTTGTTTTTTAAAAAAGAAACTTGGTTTTTTGGAAAAAAATAGTTTCTTTTCTGCAAAATGGAAAAAACTGTTTTTTAAAAAAAAACAAGTTTCTTTTAAATAAACTTGTTTTTTTCAGATTCTGTAAAAAAACAAGATTTTTTCAAACATAAACCTAGTTTTACCCAGGTTTGCCATAGACACGTCCTAAAACCAGGGCCCAGTTGCACAAAGAATCTTAAGTCTAAGAAAAAACTTAAGTCTGAAATGAAGCCATCTGATTTGCTGAAACCTGGTCACATGATGACTTAAGTCAAACTTTAGACTTAAGATTCTTTGTGAAACTGGGCCCAGAAATAGTCCTACGGATTAAGAGCGATAGTCTGCATTTATATTAATGTACCATTATCTGTTAACTGGGGGCAGAGGTCAAAGAGGCAAAATTGAAAACTTCAATAAAATACGAGTTGGTAGCTTTCGTGCCAACCCCAACACATCAGAATCCCCATTTTGTACTCAACTCCCGCGCAAATTTAAATTTGTTCCATATTTGGAAAGTGATGCGCTGCATCACAGCAACAAACCAATCACTGCGGAAGACGTTAGATACGCTATTGCCCATTGGTTATAAAAGGCAGTTCGCATCAAAGCACGACGTCAGTTACGCATTTGAACTTCAGCAGTCAGTGAGTGCATCCGTCTTTCTTTCGTCTCGCCGAAATCAATCAAAATGCGTGAAATTGTGCATCTCCAAGCTGGACAGTGTGGCAATCAGATTGGTGCCAAGGTGAGAACTCGTTGTTAAATGAAATATATTTATAGGCTACTATCTGGCAGCCAGCTTCCGAATTTCATCTTCCTTTTTTGTTCAATCAGGATCATGAGGATTGAGCATGATTGCATGCACTGCACTCATGCACTGCAGTGCAGACTGTGCGCACGCACGACGCATTCATTGGTGGCATGGCATGGTGCGCCATCCCCCCTCCTCGCCCATCGCCCATGTCGCCCTGCTCGCTGCTGCATCTCTGCATCATGCAAGATCGTCCCATCCCAATCCCTCAACATCAACCCTTCCTTGAATGCATGAATGCTTGTCCCTAGCCTACACGCGCTGACGATCATGACGGACAGATGAGCATGTGTCGATGTGAGCAATGATTAATTTCATGATTTTGATGCCTTCCCCATGTTCCGCTCCCCAGCCCAGCCCAGTTTTGCCATCCATCCACCAGCAGCATCCATCCATCCATCCATCATGATCATCTGATTGTCTATCCATCCAACATCCATCCACGACCATCATCGGGATGGATGAACCCCATGGCCATTAATTTCATGATTTTATGTTGCAACTTGTTGCCCTGCCCCCTGCCGTGAACGCTGTGATAGGCCTAGGCCTAGGTGATTGATTGACTGAGCCAACTGAAAAATAGGGGCAGTGTGGGGGAGGGCAGGCAGGGGGCTGGCATGGTCATTGTTGGCATTGCTTTGTTTTTATGGAGTTGATTCCTATTCTTGAACATGTTGAAAGGCCTCAGGCTACTGTATCCACAGTATCAATATCATCTATCCTGTAGGCCTGGACTGTAGAGTAATGGGGGGCCCTCTTCATTCATGTTCTTCTATTCTTGACTAGGCCTAGGAGGCTATCGCCATAGCTACCGGTAGCTATCTACCGGTACTATACTAGCCTAGAGTCGTGATGTATCTGATAATAATGTATAACATGTAACAAGTCATCATGTATAATGGATGTTTTTGTTTGTTTCAGTTCTGGGAGGTCATTTCAGATGAACATGGAATTGACCCCACTGGCACATATCATGGGGATTCGGATCTTCAGTTGGAAAGAATCAATGTGTACTACAATGAAGCCACAGGTGAGGACCAGGATTCATAGCCTGAACAAAAAAGGCAGCCCTTTCTTAAACTTTCTGGCACAACAAGTGGCATGAGTGGACAATTTCACATCACAGAGGACGCTGAACCTTTTTCAGTCAATTTACTTATAAAGATATGATTCTGATAGAATGTATGTAGAATGTAGAAGTTTCCACACTACTACGGTACTACCAGTACAAACAATTTTTGGCAATTAATGTAGTAATGACAAGCACTCCAACCAAAGCCTACTGTATTTTCTCATTCTCTATGATTATGTAATCTTCCTGTTTCAGGGGGAAAGTATGTTCCACGTGCCGTGTTGGTGGATCTTGAGCCAGGAACAATGGACTCTGTGAGGTCTGGACCATTTGGACAGATTTTCAGACCAGACAACTTTGTCTTTGGTGAGTTTATTATCGAGTACTGAAGTCCATTCATTGCAGATGAATTGCATGTTACTATTGTTGTTGTCAGTTGAAGGCATGCAAATTATTACCAACTTCCATGACTGATGGTCAGTTACCAAAAAGTTATAGTTATGAAATCAAATCGAATCCTGGTACAAGGAAAACCTTGCCATGTTTACCACAAGAATGGTATTCATATTGCAGCTATGTTGTATTCCTTAAACTTAAATAAAATATTATTTCTTCACAGGTCAGAGTGGTGCTGGTAACAACTGGGCCAAAGGACATTACACAGAAGGTGCTGAACTTGTTGACTCGGTGCTTGATGTTGTACGTAAAGAAGCTGAGAGTTGTGATTGTCTTCAGGGATTCCAGCTGACACATTCCTTAGGTGGTGGTACTGGATCAGGGATGGGCACACTACTCATCAGCAAAATCCGTGAAGAATACCCAGACAGGATCATGAATACATTCTCTGTTGTGCCATCACCAAAGGTGTCTGACACTGTTGTTGAGCCATACAATGCCACCCTTTCAGTTCATCAGCTTGTGGAAAACACTGATGAAACATATTGCATTGACAATGAAGCTCTGTATGACATTTGCTTCCGTACGCTAAAGCTCACCACCCCTACATATGGAGACCTCAACCATCTTGTCTCTGCTACCATGTCGGGAGTCACCACCTGCCTCCGGTTCCCTGGTCAGTTGAATGCTGATTTGAGGAAGCTTGCTGTCAACATGGTTCCCTTCCCACGTCTCCATTTCTTCATGCCTGGATTTGCACCACTTACCTCCCGAGGAAGTCAGCAGTACCGTGCTCTCACTGTCCCAGAGCTCACCCAGCAGATGTTTGATGCCAAGAACATGATGGCTGCCTGCGACCCACGTCACGGACGTTACCTCACCGTTGCTGCCATGTTCCGTGGCCGCATGTCTATGAAGGAGGTTGACGAACAGATGTTGAATGTCCAGAACAAGAACAGCAGCTACTTCGTTGAATGGATCCCCAACAATGTCAAGACCGCTGTCTGTGACATCCCACCACGTGGTCTCAAGATGTCCGCCACCTTCATTGGTAACAGCACCGCCATCCAGGAGCTTTTCAAACGCATCTCTGAGCAGTTCACTGCTATGTTCCGTCGTAAGGCTTTCTTGCATTGGTACACTGGTGAAGGTATGGATGAGATGGAGTTCACTGAGGCTGAATCCAACATGAACGACTTGGTCTCTGAATACCAGCAGTACCAGGATGCCACCGCTGAGGAAGAGGGCGAATTCGACGAAGAGGAGGAAGGAGATGAAGCCTAAGTTCACAATTTCTTAACTGACTGTCAGAAACAAGACCCATTCAGTAAATTTTCATATCATCTTGCGTAAACTTGTCCAGTTTACTGGAAACAAAAAAAAAGTGAACTCAGTTGTTGGTAATCTGTGATCTCAATTCGGGTTTCTTCACATTTTATCTGGTCCTTTATGTGATGCATTGATCACATTTAGTCATATAATTCCTGCAAAAAAATAAAATATTTTGATATAAATATCTTTGTTGAACTGTCTTTGTTGTAGGCCTACACATTGTCAGAAGATGTGGAACTCCATGAGTTCATTCAAAATTTCAAAAAACTCGAAGTTTGTTCGCGGAAAGTGAGAAAGGCTGTTTATTTGTACAGCAAAGCAGATTATTACAAAAGTTCAATTTTATGCCAGAATGTCTGATACCGGCACAAGTAGCAAAGCCCCAAGCATTTGATATGCAAGCCACGTTGAATGGGACCTATAAACCCATACCCCATGCAGAGATACTGAAAAGATTTGTTGATTGGTGTACTTAAGGATTTGGTAAAAAGTGCTGGGAGGCCAAAGCAGGATGCTTTTGTGGGGCCAGTGCTAGGGCCAATATTGTAGGCCTTGGTGAATTAAAAGCAAACTGGTCGTGCCAGTCAGGTGTCTGAATGGACGATCAAATGCCGCCATTATGAATCTATTACATTGCTCGCATCGGGAATTCATTGCCTAAGAGCATGTTTCCACAACTGCTTTGGCTTTGCTTCTTTCAAATAGCATTTAGAACACGGTCAACTGCAAATCAAGGCTCATCTACAGATGTAATGTGCTAAAATACGAATTTTGAATTGTGAATTTCATGGGCCACAAAATTATTCTTGGTGTCATTTTAGACTGCCGTGACTAATTCCCTTTAACTGATATAAATATTTTAGGATACTTAGATCCCTGTTGAGGACAATCACCAGGAGGAAGGTCATGTTTTTCATAAAGATCACAATGATCAACAACCATTGATGCCAACCTAAATACCATACAGGTAGATAAGCCTTGTACACTTTGATATTTTCATTGGTCATATTACTAAGCTCTGAGAGATTAGACATTCATAACCCATTGATATTTGCCATGGATGAGTTCAGACAGCACAGCGAAGAACCTGCGCCAGTGCCACCTGTACAAGAATCTTCTATCTACTGAAGGAAAATCATTTTTACAGGCAGTTGAACTTGGGGTATTCATTTCGGGGTAATACTATAGCTACAACATTGCCATATTACATGTAGTAAAGTCTTGTCTGGCAATTTTTAGCTCACCTGTGGTGAGCTTATACAATGGTTGTGCGTCCGTCGTCCGTCGTCGTCGTCGTCCGTCGTCGTCCGTTAGCAGGGCACGTTTCGTAACCGCTGGGGCTATTGATCTGAAACTTGGTACACATATGCCCCTAGGTCATATGACCTATGACACCAAGTTTTGGTCCGATTCGATTCTTGACTTGGCCACCAGGTGGCTAAAACCAAAAACACAAAAAGTGCAATAACTCCTGAACTAATGACAGGATCACCTCCAAATTTTTATCATAGGTGTATCTAATGAGGGTACATTACATATATAACGGGTTTTTGATTTGACCTACTTTTCAAGGTCACAGAGGTCAAAGTTCGACAAAAGTAACGAACCTGCCACAGTTCTTCATTATTTCACCGAGCGTCTTCATATCTTGCATAAACGTGTATTAGAGGGGTACCTTCAAAATTATGGAGTTTCGGCCCAATCGGACATCCAATATGGCCGCCAGGTGGCGTAACCTGAAAATCTTCCAAGTGCTATAACTCAGGAACGGCACAACCCAGCATGCTCAAACTTGATATTTACCTCCATCTAGATGACCTTTACAAGCACGTCATATTTTGGCCTGATTAAATTTCCAATATGGCCGCCAGGTGGCGTAACCCGAAAATCATCAAATGTGCTGTAACTCAGGAACGACTTGACCCAGAGCGATCAAATTTGATATGTACCTCCTTCTAGATGACCTTTACAAGCACGTCAAATTTCGGCCTGATTAAGGTTCCAATATGGCCGCCAGGTGGCGTAACACGAAAATGTTCAAAATTTTGCCTTTAAGTGGCATGTTTCGTAACCGCAGGTGCTATTGGCCTGAAATTCGGTACATATAGACACCTTGGTCAGATGACCTATGACCCCAAGTTTCGGTCCGATTTGACCCTTAGCTTGGCCACCAGGTGGCGGAAACCAAAAACACAAAAAGTGCAATAACTCATGAACTAATGACTGGATCCTCTCCAAATTTTTATCATTGGTGCTTCTAATGAGGATGCATGACATAAGTAAGGGGTTTTTGATTTGACCGACTTTTCAAGGTCACAGAGGTCAAAGTTCAAAATTTAGGCATTTGGTGGCGCGTTTCATAACTGCTTGGGCTATTGACTTGAAACTTGGTACATACATGTATACACCCCTATGTCAGGTTACCAATGACACCACTTTTCGGTCCAATTCGATTCTCCGCTTGGCAACCAGGTGGCCAAAACCAAAGCTCAAAGTCCAGTAACTCCTGAACTGTACCTTGATTGTCTCCAATTTTTTATCAGGCATGTCAGGTGCATCTAATGAGGATACATGACCCTGGAACATTTCGATTTAACATTTGTCATTTGTTTTTCTGGTACGTTCACCCAGGTGAGCACATGGTCCATGGACCATTTCATGCATTTTGGGGGGGGGTGCTCAGCATTCACCAATGCCACATTGAACTAGGAAAACTTTATCTTAACCCTGGCTTCCTCCTGCAAGAGGCCAGCTAAAAAAATGAGTGTACACATACAACTGAATGAAAGAAAGCTGCAATCCAGTCCAAGTGATATTTTTGGCCTCCTCTGCCTCTAATTCAGCTTTCACTGCATGAATATTCTGGACAAGAAAGGACCCAAAGATAGTGATTTACAAATACCATTCTCTTTATTCATATGTGACCTTTGAACAGGAAGTAAACACACTGATACACCTCTGTCAAATCGATGTCCCCAACTATTGTTCTACCAGTAAAACATTGCTGTCAATATTTACACACTTCCATACAAAACACCCAGTGGTGCACAAAATAATTCTACATGTACATGTACTTACCAATACATACAATGTATTGCATACAAAGAGAGATATAACAGTTTACAATTGTGTTCAATGTTGTCAGAGAGATCACTTGCTTATGTTTCCACTAAAAGAGTCTCAAACGGCTTCGTATCCCCTACTCACAAGAAATCTCACTATCTGTACCTCCCTGGAAATTTTAGGGAACTTACAAATGTATTTAGCAGTGCTTACATATATGTACACGTGTGGGTACTTGATAATTTCAGACTAGTTCAGAAAACCAAATAGTGACTTGAAAACAAAGGGCCGTTCATTACGGGTCCAAACACTTTACTAAGTTGTGCTATTTCATCCACTAATACATTCCCCATTTGTCCGTTTCTTAAGCAGGTGATATTGGTGGTGCAAGCTTTGCCATGTACATGAAATAAAACTGACAGCAAATGCTACATGTAGGTACTGATTGTAGCTCACAGTAAAAAAATAGGCATGCAAAAACTGCATCAAGCAAGTACCGGTACACATGCACAGAGTTAGATAAAAACATGGAACATAGTGTTCTCCACTGTCAATCATGCTGACCCTTTCCTGTAAAGGACTTCAAGGAGAATATTCCTCCGAACTGTACCATAACTAAAATAAACTTAGCCTATTGCGGATGCATTTCATCCACCTTTGAAACTTAAGTGGGTAGAAAACGCTATAGATCAGGGGCCGGTTGCACAAAACTCATGTTAGCGCTAACATGGTGTTAGCACTAACTTTTATGTTAGATGACGTCAAAATCCATTGTCATTTTACGTCATTTAACATGATGTTAGCACTAACATGAGTTTTGTGCAACCCAGCCCTGACATTTCAACCCAATACTGGGAAGAGCATTGGACCCCAAATTATCTGCCAATAATTTCACCCAAAGGGCCATTTTCAGGGCATTCTATAGGTTCAATCAAAGAGGTATTTATTATTATCTGCTTTATGCTTCACTGAAATACACAAAAATGTATCAAATATATTATAAAGACAACTGTACAGATTAGCGATTTCTAAAATCTCAAAGGGGGTTGAAACATATTTTTTTAAAGAATTAATAGCCCGCCACACAAGCACCATCCAAATTTGACCATCTCAGCAGAATGGGCGGCTGTCTTCCAGCATTGAGTACAGTCAATGAAAGTCAATCTCATCTTCATGGTCTTTGCTCATTTGAATCAATCATGAATCAGGAGGTTTCCGAACTACTCATACATGGTGCATTCATTCACCTGAACGAACCGTCCACTCAAGCTGTGAATCCCACATTGAATGAACCATGGGAGCTCTCCTGGATTTCTTTAACCATTCGTAATCGATTCAACATCTTGGCCATGGAGTCGGCTCCTAGGGATGCCGTGGAATACCATACAGGACTGTCTGGTACGCACGATCGTTCAGGAACTAAGTAAAAGACGTCATTTCTGTTCCGTATGCTCTCAGGACTGTAAAATAAATATGACGTGTTATTAGCCAAATAACTTCAAAGATACACGAAGTTTGAAGCAATGGAAAATTTACCAACACAATACAGTGCATGCACGAAAACATGACTACAGACTACACTTACCATTTAGACAAGTAAAATTCATAGAGTTTGACTGGACATCGGAGAGGATTTTCAATGTTTTCAGCTTGTTCAAAAATGGGCGCATCATCCTTCTCTTTTTTCTTCTTGTTTCCTGAATAATCAAGAGTAAATTTATACATTTAAAGCGGATTGCTCGCGTCTGGCCAAAGTTAACCAAAAATAATAAAACGTCCCGTTTTATTCGTAACAACAACTGGTAAATGCATTGCGGCGGCCGCTCCGGAAACGGTGCTGTGGAATCTTTGACTCGGCACGAACAGTCCGCTTTAAGGGAAGCAGATACTAGTGATGATATTATGATAAGGACACAGCAGAGAAGGGAGAGAGAAAAGCTCATGCTTAGGAACATTACGCTATGATAACAATGAAACTGAGGTAAACGTCCTCAGTTAACTGAGGTAAACGTCCGTAAACACAAATAACAAAGATTTTACCTCCTTTTGTGCTGGCAGCAGGTGCGTAGTATCTCAGGTAGACAGTGCGTCCCGCGTTCTTGTTGTTCCCTCCTGCATTCGTTGGACTGGGACACATACTATTACTGCCGGATTTCTTCCAGTGTTTCATTATATGCGAGAACGACAATCGCAGATGTTCTTCAGGACTTTTCAACCCAAAATCTCTGTAAAGATAGAAACAGTGCATGTGAGTGAGTCTATACACATGGGTAAAGAAAGGGAAGAGACAAACGCTATTTTAGATTTCTCACCTCGTATTGAAGTAAATCAGAGTATTTAGTAAGACATGTGGGGAGTGCGCCCCCAACTGCTTGCATTCCCATAGATGTTCCTCTTCAATCCGGCAGATGAGGTGACCTAAAACAAAATGCATGACAAGTTACACTCCAGATCTGGTTTGATGCCAACCAGTCCATGTACATGTATTCAATACCAGTCCTTTTTCCCATTGTACTCATACTCTCCATTGTTCAAATATAACGCCTGCCAACTTACTGGCTTGCAAACTTACTCAAAAGCAAGGTCCCTTGAATTACCAATCACAGCCAGTCATGGAAACAATTTATCAGGAGGGGCACTGAATGAGATGAATATGAGTTACCGGTAGTCCATAGAACTTACCAGATGGTGCATATCTTGGTTCATATCTCATTGACACTTCATTTAAACATTCTGTGAACTTCTCATAGTAAATATCAGTAAAGATGTTGTCAACTCGACTATTCTCAAATAAGTACATCTGGATACCTGAAGGAAACAACGTGAAAATCCTGAGTGAGAGCAGGTAGAAACTGAATGAGAGTGGGCAGTGCCAATTTCAGTCATGAGTAGAAGGACTTCTGAAGAGCCATTGTGGTAAAATCAGCACCAGTTGAGTCACCTCCAGAACTGTGGGCTTGATTCCCTGTTACATCCAATGTTCATTTGACAGCTAAAATGTGTCATTTTCTCTGAAACAGATACAAAGAGACAGCACAGATTTTCGAACTCAAACTTACCTAAACATAGGTAATAAATACTATCTGGTGCATACTCTTCTCCATTTGGTTTCCGCACCTCTTTCACGAACAAACACAACGTATAATTCAGTTCATCGGCTGTACACTGCAATATATCTGTCTTGAAGAGTTTGATTCGATGATTCTGTTTCAAAGCTTTCTCTAACTGTTGATTTTTCTGTAACACCCAATGTTTCCACGCATTTACACCGTATGTGTATTTCAGCACCAACCCTGCATCTGGTTGGACTGAAGGTTCCTGGACCACTGGTTGGAGCTGTGGTTCTGGTTCTTCCTCAACTTTTTGACGTTTACTCCTCGATCGCGTTCCCCTTCCGCCAGCAGCACGTTTCCGACCTTTTCCACCTCGTCTGCTGTCTTGTATCATTGGTTCGTTTTCTTGGTCGTCTGGATTAGCTTGTACGCCTTCTGCTGGAAATTATCAGAAAAAAGGTTCAACACGTCGAAGAAATGTCCAGAGAATTCCCATCAAATGAAACATCTAGTAGTATACTGAATAATTCAACCCTTTTCAGTAACTTATGCCACAACCAGTTGTCTACAGATAAACACAGGTATCATTACCTTCCACTATAAATGTACGGCATAGTAATCTTACCAGGTTTTACAGCCGATGTATCTAACGACGATTCCAGATCCACAGGCTCAGTCATCTCAGATGCCAATCTCAGAGCCATCTGAAGCATATCTTCACCACTCACATTGTTGGAAGCCAGTGGCTCTTGTGGTGCAGGCTGCTGATACGGCGTAGACTCTCTTGCTTTCTTTTCATCTGGTTCTGAAAATTAAGAAGACAACCTGGTTGAAACAACTGACAAACATGAAAAAATGTCATTATTTTAAGATGCAGCCATACCAAGATATTGAACTTTTCAGTTATGCAAGCGTTTCTCAGTTTTCCTTTCCACAAAAAAGGCCAACATTACAATAATCCCTACACTTGCATTCCTGAAACCAACTGCTATCACTTACTTTTGACCTGTTTAACATCTGCTGGTGGTTCGCAAGATTCCTTTTTATTAATCTCTTCACTGTCCGACTCATGATCGCTTGCAACTGCAGCAGCCATCATCAGCAATTCAGCCTCAAATGGATCTGATGGCATTTTCTCTTGAATCTCCTAGAAGGACAAATAATTTTGAAGTCAGTGCCTGGTAGCTGAAGAAATTGCCAGAAACATGCAGAGTATCTAAATGTGCTATTTGCTATTCATAAAAGGGTTTTAACTTGAATATGATTCTAACCTGCATATACTTGAATATGCTCTCTGTGGTTTTCTTGGTAGTTGGAACAAACACTGGTACTGGTATCGGTACCGGTATTGGTACAGGAAATGGTGTAGGGAATGAATACATGCCACCAGGGCATGGTACATAAATTGGAACTGGGACTGGTATAAGCGTTGGTTTCCCTTTCATGTCACCATCATCTGAAAATAAGTTCAAAATTGAAGTTAATGAATGAAAGTACAGCAGCTGGTGAGTCGATTGAACGAGTCAGTGATTTTGTAGTATCATTAACCTCATTCTAAAATAGATATCCAATCGAAGTCAACGGATGCAAAATACGTAACATTCCATTCTCTATTCTGATGACATGATCAAGTGATCACCCACTTATTCTTCGCCAAGGCTGCTGACAACAGTAAAGGCCTACCTGTCTGAACTTCTTTGGTTTGTGTATGAGGTCTGCAGGTTGTTGCTTTGGTCTGTGTGAATGGTTTACAAAGGAGGGACTTGTTTTTGACAAGTTTGGGTGTAGGTGGATGTATCATGACTTTCTGTATAACAGTTTGTGTGCCTGCCACTGCCTGAAATAAGAAAGGGGCATCAAAATAATAACTGGAGTGATGATTTGCCAAAACACTTTAAAAACACCAAAGGAAAGGAATAATCACCAGAATACAGAAGCTACAAAAAAAGCAGAATATTTTTGCGATCATGCAGAGAACATACTTTGTTAACCTGACTAGTTGTTGTAGTTGTCCTTTGAGTGCTGATCGCACCCTGCTTCTGACCAGCCGGGGCAAGCGACATCACGTTAGAGATGACTGGCACTGAACTACTGGTCTTGGCTTTCTGTTGGGCAAGGACTGAAAGGGAAATACAAAGTTGATGAACAAACCTAGGCCAACAACAGGTGTTTCTTCAAACATCCTCAATGATGAACCCCCCAATACTTTTCCACCATGAGACCCATTTTTTACGGTTGCACAGCTCGAAGGATGTGATGTCATTGCTTCGTTTTGCCTTCTTGTTTTTAACATGTATGGGTCTTAGGCTCGCAGCACCAATGTCAGATTACATGCCCTCAAAAGGAGACAGAACTGGATAACTGATACATGTACGTACATCATGCAGGAAATCAAGGGTGTACCATCTACAAAATGTCAGTTTTCACAATAGTATACAACACTGATACGGCAAGGTCAAACCTTTTTCTGTGGGTTTTCTAATACGCAAGGAACGACGAACAGCCTGGATAGATGTGTTGGGTTGTTTTTGATTCCGATGCATTCGCGTGGCAGATGACGAAGTATTTGAAGTATCGCAGAGCACTCGTGAAATGCACATAGCTCTGTTGTTTTCCTGTACATCTGCTGATGTGCTGCAGTCACTGCATGTCTTATTCCTAATTCGAAGCCTCTTGTCAAAAGGTGACAAGCGGCAATACCTGCCACCTGATTTCATATGCTTGTCAACCTGCATGAAAGAAAGAAATAGCGGAAATTTTACATACTCTTTTGCTGTGTCGATGGAGCTATGGTCCTTGGCGTCATCTGCTGTTGTGGCCCTTTTCCTCTGTTTGCTACATTGGCTGGTCTGCGGTTCTGGTTGAATTGTGCTTGGAATGCTACCACGCAGGTGTAGGAACAGAAGTTACGAACTGAGGCGTCACTCATGGTCAGATGGTATTGGGCAGGTACGTATTTTCGGCATTGGTCACAGGACACCCTTTGATTGGACGTGGCTTGTATATTCACACGATACAAGGAAAGGCAGTTCAAAGAGCAAAAGAGTTGGTATTTGTTGTTTGCATCCACTCGTTCTATCATGTCAAAATTTGGCTTCTTGGTTGCACACCAGGCACACGACACCATCTTTTTCTTCGCCACTTTAAAGGTATTGACGCACAGAACACTGCAGAATTTCTTTTGATGTCCCTCGTACTGTACATGGAAGCCGTCAGTGGCAGTTGCACCACAGAGGTCACATTTATTCATGGTCAGTTTATTCGTGTAACGGAATGCAGCAAAACATGGATCCGAGCACAACTTGTTCGACTTTCCTTCCAAAGTCACTTCATGTTTGATTGTCGACATCTTTCCACAGACTGCACATGTTGCCAAGCCACTTGCAAGCCGTGTGCGAGGTCTTTCACCCCCTGCTTCGTCGGTTTCTTTCCCGTCTTCACCCTTGTCCTCCTTTTCTTTATTGAATAACTTGTCTTCATACTTCTGTAGACAGTTCTGGCTACAGAAATCTTTGAATCCTGTCCCTTTTCCAACAGGGGCAGCAAAACTGTCCACATTTTTAGACAAGTCAGTTTGACAGAATGCACAAAGTTTCAAGTGCTTCTTGAAATCATCCAAACATGCCACTTGACAAAAGTGTTTCACGTCTTTGCCAAGGCTCATGCAGAACTTCGCCTTGGCTGCCTCGGAAACCTCCTGGTCACAATACGCACATGTCTTGCTGAGTTTTCCCTGGAACTTTCCTAAGCAGACTTCACTGCAGTAATTCATGCCCTGCCAAGCCAAGAACTGTTTTGCCTTGTTGGCACTTGTTTGCTTGCATATGACACACTCTTTTTCAGCTGCAGACATCAATGGCCCTGCTGATGAATCCGTCTCAGATGGTGCTTGAGCAGGAGCAGGAGGGGGAGGAGGGGCTGAGGAGCCACCATCCTTTGCTTTTAAGTACGCAGCTGGATTCGCACGGAACGTTTTGAAGCAATTGTCATCACAGAGGTGCTTGATGTCACCATTGCGTACGATATTATACTTGCATTTGTCAACCTGCTCAAGAAAAAGAAGGAAACTCCTTATTAGAAAAAAAAAAATTTCAACAAAAATGCAGGACGTATCTCCACTTTTGAAGGGAGCATGAACTTGCATCATGAAAGACTCTGAGTGACTTGATCCCACTGAAGACAGGTAGCCTATTCATGCTGAAATTTTTCATCCCACCAATGGGTCAGAGACAAAAATTCTAATGAATGATCGTCAAGCACCTCATGAAAGGCCACGTATGACCATCAAGATCCTGAAGTCGAAACGAACTGTAAAAGAAAAGAGATGACAGGCCTGCCTGGCTTTGCTATTCTTTTTTACCTTCACAATGGTGACATCTTCATCACTGCAACAACAATCGCCAAACAATGCACAATGATACCCATAGCAACTGCATTTCTTCCAACTTTCACTGATTGTTGCCATTTTGGTTTTCCTCTCATGAGAGCCAAAAAGTGACAATTAGTCTCTACGACGTTTTCAGCATGTTCTCCGACAAGTACTTTTCATTACTGATGCAAATCTTTTCAAAGTTTAGCAAAGAAAGATTCCCTTACCTTTTTACACACAATACACTGCTGTACGGGCTTTCCCTGAGATTTTCCTCCAGATGGCTTTGATGGTGCCGCTGGCTGTGAAGGTTTAGGTGGTGGCGTTGAAGCGGCTGCCGGTGCAGGTTCGTCTGTTGCTTTGGGTGATGGTGCCGATTCAGTGGCTTTAGCAAGTGTGGCAGCTTTCTCTGAAGTAATAGATAAAATTTGACCAAATCACTTTACATTACAGAGCAAAACTTGCTATGGCCAATATTATATTGATAAGGGCCGGTGATGTTGCGTACGGTACTGCATTGTCCTGCTACAAAGATGGGCAAACATAGGCATCTTATTAGCTTACCTGAGCTAAACTTGTCACTGACACTCAACTTTTCTTTCTCATCTTCATCCAGCTTGTCAAGGCCAAACATCCCCAAGAAGTCATCCATGACATCACCAGCATAGTCCTGGAGTAGAAAATAGATAGGTACATGACTCTTGTCTTTGTGTAAGACAACATGCCAAAATTGACTCTCACAAATCCACATCACTTACCGGTAGTTAAACACGGTTGCTATAATTAAGCTGAACTGAGCAATTTGTTGTATCAAGGACACCTTGCTTTAAAGATTTTTTAAAGCTCAAACTCTTTCCTTCAGGCACTGAATACCACACAGGTTGAAACTTGCCTTCAATACATTTTGTTCTTCAGCTTTCTTTTCATCATTTGCAGGTGCTGCAGTTTCTTCAACTGATGTTGGTGGACTTGACTTTGACGTCTCAGTTTCCATCCCTTCACTCTGATCTTTCTTTGACGTTTCACTTTCCATCTCTTCGCCCTGTTCTTTCTCAGATTCATCACGAGGAGTATCCTTTGATTCTGTATCCACCATTTCCACATCTGCAGCCTGTTCCTTGCCTTCTGACTTAGACCCCTCTTCTTGTCCCTCTATTTCACCACGTTCTGTTTTACTCCCTTTTTCTGCTTCCTCAGCATCTTCTGTGGTTTTGTTGTCTAATGTGTCTTTCTCGGAGTCAGAGGGCCCAATCTCTGATTTAGGACCCTCAGATTCAAATGTGTCTTTCTCGGAGTCAGAGGGCCCAATCTCTGATTTAGGACCCTCAGATTCAAATGTGTCTTTCTCGGAGTCAGAGGGCCCAATCTCTGATTTAGGACCCTCAGATTCAAATGCACTCTTGTCATCTTTATCAACATCCATTTTCATTTCAGTGGAATCAACTTTCAATTCACTGGCAGTGACTAATTCACCATCATTGTCAACATCTTTTCTGTCCATATCACTTGGACTCCCTCCATCAGGCACCACCGAGTCTTCGTCTTGCGCCTGGTCTCTGCTGTTTTCTGCAGCATTATTCTCCCCAGCTCCAGA
>NMRB01000191.1:225953-252580 GCA_002633025.1 Notospermus geniculatus | reverse complement strand
TGTCACCGCTCTGAGGAAATGTCTCCTTTTATGGAGGAGGATCTTGACAAAAGTGTGTTGAGTGAGTGTTTGTGTCAGGTTACCTGATTTCTGTGTGTCCTTGAATGATTTCGGCGTTCTTCTTGTCACAAGTCGTAACTAGACTGACGGATTGCATGAAGCCGGGGTAGCGGGTTCAACCCTGACTAATTGCCGGGCACCGGAGACATACATGTATCAGGATGAGGAACAGTTCTTGGGACTCAGTACATGTACTTAAATCGACGTTATTTCATGGTCTTTCGGAGATGTCAGATGGCATGATTTGACTGATTTGTCCTATCGTCAATGGAATTGAAGTTACCAGCTCCAGCCGAATCATTGACATTATTTGGTATGGGAGAAAAACCAGTGTCGGTTCTGTATGTAGGAACTTCTGGATTAGTTCTTGTGGGAGGTAGGAATATAGTACAGTCAACGTCGCATATAACTACTGACTGGGACCTGCAATTTTTGTCCGTTATATGCAAAGTCTGTTATATGCATATGGCCAATGCATTGTAAAACGGGGCCGGGACTTCCAGTTTCAGTACGTTATAGGCGATTGTCCGGTATATGCAAGGACGTTATACACGACGTTGACTGTATTAGGATGCCAGGGCCAGGAGGCAACAAGTTCTAGTCAACCTGACTTGGTGTGCAAGTTGGTGGTCACTGACATGCCCGAGGTGCTATTGACTATACTGGTCAACATGTATTCCATAATATTATCATCACAATCATCCTAGTTCCATCTCCTCTGTTGATGGGCTGGTTCTGAAAGTCATCCATGTTTCTCTGTCTTGAAATGAGCCTGGGGATACTTGGTGAACGGATATAATCATTGACAAGTTTATTGTTGGCCATTTCTGATGGCCATTTACTCGATCATAGTCAATAAATCTTGTGATGTTTTTTTTCCGTGGCAAAGTCCACGGAGGCAATCTATATCTCTGTGCTGTACTCAATAATGCAGCGAAATATTCCGTAATTACTAATTTAAAAATACTATGATTATCCGTGTTGGTTTGAAGCACAGGCAGCAAGAATGTTCTTGTACTGGTATAAAAAAATAATCCAGAATAGAAGTTAATGCTAATAATTGTTATAAATGTGATGCAGACCTTTAATTTCCGATACATACTTCCCCATGTTGCCAAGTTATATGATCCTCCAAACTAATAAAGCATCTTTGTTTCCCTTTCTCCTATGTACCTTGGATGCTGACAAATCTGATGCCGACCGATTCAATCATGATGTGAATCAACTTGACGAAAACCTACGTGAATTTGAAATCTTGAATGTACCTCTGAATACCTTGAACTGTGCAATATTTGTCGCTGATTTATAGCGTCAGTCGAGATTCGATCAGCCACCAGCCACCTTCGGCAACAACAGTGGCATGGGCAATAGCATGAGTTCTGGTATGTTCGGGGGCAACCGAGAAATGCAGATGAGAGAGCGGCTCATGGATAGGCGGCCACCACGAGAAGATTTCCACGAAATGAAGAAACCACGCAGATATTGAGCGAAAGTTGTGTTACAGAGAGCGAGTTGGTTCTGATGAAACTTCTTATAAGACTTTGTGTTCGACTTTGAAACCATTAGAGAACTATCACTTCCATTATCATCAATATCATACTGCCATTATTTTCATCGTTTTCTGATGTCGCAAAAGTAAAAAAAAAGTGTGTTGCTGTAGGACTCAGTCGTGAGTAGAACAGGGCAGGGATAGTTGGAACCACTGGATGGAATCAATGTTGATGTTGGCATTTTATATATGTGCAAGGATCTTACTTCACTTGACATTTTTATTTTGATAGTTATCGTAATGATCATGTGTTACTCAGATCTATGGTGTAAAAAAATATTATGGACAATGTCCTGGCTAATGGGTGTCCAAGGGCTGAGCCCATTCACAAATTTAGTTCATGCGGAGAGAAATATATCGGTAATGGAGACTATGTTGTATTGTGGTAAGTGCACTTTGAACTTGATCAGTGACGTTTTATGTTTCCCTCTACGGTACAAGACATCCCTTGTGAAGAAATTGATGTTGTAAAATAAAAGTCAGTTTTAGCCACTTCCAAAATGACATTTTATTACTTCGCTGTCACTTGATGACATTGACAGATGACGAAGGTCAAACGGTTGGCAACATTCGAAACTCTGAAATAAATGAAGAAATTATCTATCGGGTGTCCAAAATTGGGGGGCGGGGGTGACCTCCAAGTAAACACGGTAAATGTCACCAAGTTCGAGTGATGGTGCACTGGAACTTGGGAGAATGTGCAAAGCCCACGATTTTAAATAATCCCTGCAGATTTTGGGAGATGATCAGGAAACGATTTTGAAGAGTTGAAACATTTTCCATACTTCTGACTTCCTGGAACGGAATCACAATCAGTACCTCCACCATGACTTATATGCTTTCTAGCCTAATATTACCTGTATGACTAGCACCCTTCAAAAAATATGCTGTCATATCTTTATTTTAATCTACCTTCAACCTTCATTGGATGTGGGAATGGTGACTTGTAATTCTGTTGAAAAAAGCTTCTGCTGAACTGTTTGATTTGACAGTGAGGTCCTAGTTCCCAAGCCTTGGCTTTGGGTATTGGTAGATTACTCCGATGTTGACTTCTATGGTTTTTTGACCCGTACATGTACAACTCCTAGCATGGTTAGTTCCTCCAACTAAGATAGGTACTGCCTGAAAAAATAGAATGATAAACTTCCATCAGTTTTAATCAAAAACTTTAATTTGGTCCGGTTGAGTTGAGACGTCATTTGTACATGACCTTGTTACTGTACATCTACGGTATGTGATCACACTAGCGCTGGCAGTGGCGTTCATGAAAAAATGAAAAATGTTGGTACCGGTACCAACGGCAGTATGCAGTCGCAGACTATTCTGACAGATCCATGCATGAACATATTGCAATAGCTACCGAGTGTGTGAATACGGTGGCTGGGGATACACTACGTGCAAGAGGACCAGGCATCTCTTCAAGCAACATTTGAATGAATCTGAGGCAGCAGAATTTCTCAAAGAAGCCACTATGAATGATGTGTGCTGCTTAAGAGTTGAGAGACAGAAGTCCTTTATGCTGGGGCTTACGGTGAGCAAGTGTCCTTGGCTTTTTCGCAGTTGGCATTTTCAGGTATTTTTTGCTAAGATGAGCACAGGGGACCTGAATTTGTTTCTTGGAACTCGAAGGGGGAGTTGCATTGAATATTGCCGTGGACTGTACCGTGTGGTTTATGTGGGGGCTGGGGATGTGTTTCTGACACTGCCTTTATCAGTCAATGACGTTGACAGTCATCACTCAGTGGCGGATCCAGGAGTTGCCGAACAGGGGGGCGTGNCCTGCGTGAAGTGCGCCATGCCATTGTTTGATGTAACGTCATTGGGACATGCACGGCTCATTTCGCTGCACCTCTGCAGCATGTGCCCCCCAGCATGGCGGCTTGTGACGTCATTTGCAAGGCCTCTATAGTGTGACTGCACGTAGACATGGTTGCATCGCAACTGAGATGACTGTCCATACCTTTCTTTAGAAAGGGGTGGATCGCCATCTCAGTTGCAGAGCATCTTTAATTCAGCTGAAATACAAAATACCTTGGTCTTTAGACCTAAAATATTTTTCATTTAGATCCACAGATATTTGTCCTGCAACTTGATATGCTGCATAGTATTATCAGTTGTGAGGTGCATCTCTTCAGATTAGGTGATCCTAAAAAATAAAAGAATGTATTTTATTGTGCTTCACCATGAGTTCAGTATTGAAAACAAAATTGCAACCAAATTGCTACCTCAATCTTCATATTCCCTGTTATCATGTCATAACTAAATTTCAACGTTGTAATACATGTATCCAAAGCAGTTTCTAACCTTCTGGATTCAATTCAATGTAGGCAGTGAAGTTCCCCTCCACAGCACAATATGGTGATATGAATAAAAGCTAGCAAATGCTTCTACTTCAGATTTCCACAGCATAGCATAGTGCATTGTACTGCAAAATCCAAGTAAAAGCATTTACTACCAGTAGTCTTTATTCATATGTCCTAATGACAGAGGCTGATCAAAATTGAATGCATGTTTTGGTGCAAATAACGATGGTGTGTGCAAGCGATCTTCAAATGTTTTATCGCTCTTGTGCGTATTGGCTTTTCAAAGGTAAATGCTTTGTCATGCGGGCCAAAGAATCTGACACAGTTCAATAAGTTTTGTTAGAACAAGGATTTGTGAATTCAAACATGAACACACAACAGCAGAATTCGGGAGTGAGTCATCAAATCTGCTTTCACCCCCAATAGGTGCATGGGTATTTTCGTTTACATATGATCTCTGTCTGTCCGATATTTTTTTTCTTTCTGAACAACTGTAGAGCCACTGGAGGAATTGGTTGGAAACTTTGTGATGGGTGTTGATGGGCATGTCACTCCAGCAAGATGGCTGCCATGGCAGCCATTTTGAATTCTATTTCTGGATGATAACTGAAGGATTGCTGGAAGAATCAATCTGAAATTGCTGTAAGATGTCTGTGGTGGATAGAAGAAGACACCTAATGAAAACCAGGGCCATCGCTCCACCACTAAGTGAGTGATAACTGACAGTTGGGGGGCTGAGAGTTTTTCTGCTCTGGGGACTGTTTTTGTGATTTCCAATATCTTTAACTTGTATTTTTTTTTGATAATTCACTTGCCAAACATCAGAAATCTGCTATACTCTGCCGAAATTATTGGGGTGGGGCACTTTGGGTGCAGATGGGTTTCACTACGCATGCTAAGTGAGAAGGCTCACTTGGTATTCCAAGAAACCTTGAGCATGTTGAGAGCACCATCGATGTTCCCATTCACATTTCTGTGGAATGCACTACCGGACTCCTGGAAGGATCGACTTATATGTGTGTCGGCTTACACATGAGGCTGTTTTCTGGATTGAAATGAATTGTGATGTCATCACCGAAGGTGATGTTGTCGATTTAACTCTTCATTCATACTGTGAGTGTGAGGTAGTATTTCCGGTAAAAACATATTCGTTCTGATTGTAAACTGTTCCATTTCTCACTGGCTAGTACTGCTTCTGTTATATTCCTGAGACATTCCGTGAATTTGTTGAAGAAAACAAGATTGCCAACTGGCTTGCAACTTGTGTAATAGAATATGTCTTGTCTCAGGATCACCTAGTACAAGTACTAGTTCTCCTCTTTCGCCAAGTGACAGTTGGGGTGGGTTGGGAGTATCTCAGTCTCACTGTGGGTAAAAAAAATTCACGCATTCTGTAGACGATGTGGGTACTTACATGTAAACCGTATTCTCAGTGCCTTGAATACAAGTTTGTTATGGCGAGTATTTTCATCGCAAATTATTCCACTCGCAAATTATTCCACTACACATTGCTGCATTCATTTGCTGTTGATACCATTTCAGGCTATTATTATTTCCAGCGTTGTCCTTTGTAGCAAGTTCTTATAGCAAAATCATATGATAGACCATACAAGTTCTTTAGGAGCGTACAACATAAGACTGATTGCACGATGCTTCTCTTATCAAGTTCTGACTCCCCAGGTATTGAGGTATGTATGACGTATAGTCATGATGTAATTGTCTTTCTCTTGTTATCACCCATTACGACTGTTAACCATTATTCGGCACATATTTATATGTCGGTGGGGAGATTCTTTTTCAGGGAGCCATTATGACAAGGTGCAATGTATAACCTGTAGTTCGTCGAGTCAGCTGCTGACTATCAATATACCGTATAGGGCTACATTCTGACTTTATGAGGATATTTTCAGTGATGGGACTTGGTAATGATAATCAGTCTGTTTCATTGCCAAATACAGTAAAAAAATTCATTTGTCTGATCTTCACCTGGAAACTAGTATCAAAGTACATGTATCAAGTATCAAGTTCCAGTATCATGTACGTGTAGACAATATAGGAATATTTTCTGTGATGGGACTTGGTAATGATAATCTGCTCGTTGAATCACTGTATACTAAAAAGAATGCACCTCTGAGTATTGTAGAAAATTCACTCATATGATCTCTATCGAAAAACTAGTCAAGTATCATTCAATATCATGTAGAGAAGTGTATCTCATCATTTCTGGCTCTTTGGGATACAGTTTCAAATAAACCCAGACTACAGTAGGATTGTCTCTGGTGGTTGATATCCACACTGTTTACTGTGGCTTGTGACAGTTTATAGAGTTCGTAATATCGAATTTCCATATTAGCTGAGCATGACAAGATTGTGCGACATAAACAGTATCAACACATAGGGTGGGATAGGAGATTCTTATAGGCAAGGTGGGAAAATGGGCAGGAGGGTTCAAAACGTTCATTTCCAGTGTTGAAAACTTACGTATGCAGGTTGCTGAATGACTATTGTATCATGAATTTTGGCTGCTGAAGTGTTCTTATGGGTCCACATCTTGGATTTCTGTTTACCGGTAGGCTTGTGGTACATTTAGAGCAATTCTATTTGGATGCCACTACAACAGTGTAAATCAAATATTTCTTCAGTTTCAAAGCACTTCAGTTTTCACTTTATACTAAGCACATGGATAATTCATGGAAAAAAGACTTTGTCATTTCATAGATGGTGTATGTTAGTATAGCGCTTCACTTGTGACCTGATTGGCGCTCTTGTTTTGCTCTGAGAAAAAGTTTTATGCTACCATTTTAAAAACGATAAACGAAAGTGAATTCCGGGTACTGATCTCGGGGAATTCACTTTGAAAGTGCTATGAGTGCGAACGTAGTGTTAGGGAGTAGATTTATTGCATTGAATCATCATAACGACAGTGCTTCATTGATACTTTCTGATTTAGCCCCTGGTCTGACTTGTCTGAGAAATCACATTCCTCTAGGGTTTTTTAGCCCGCTTGGCCCATAGGCCAAAAGGGCTTATGCTGTGCTTGGCGCCTTTAGTGGTGGTCTGTCGTGCGTTAGTGCGTGCGTGCGTCAACACATAGGGTGGGATAGGAGATTCTTATAGGCAAGGTGGGAAAATGGGCAGGAGGGTTCAAAACGTTCATTTCCAGTGTTGAAAACTTATGTATGCAGGTTGCTGAATGACTGTATTGTATCATGAATTTTGGCTGCTGAAGTGTTCTTATGGGTCCACATCTTGGATTTCTGTTTACCGGTGTGCTTGTGGTACATTTAGAGCAATTCTATTTGGATGCCACTACAACAGTGTAAATCAAATATTTCTTCAGTTTCAAAGCACTTCAGTTTTCACTTTATACTAAGCACATGGATAATTCATGGAAAAAAGACTTTGTCATTTCATAGACGGTGTATGTTAGTATAGCGCTTCACTTGTGACCTGATTGGCGCTCTTGTTTTGCTCTGAGAAAAAGTTTTATGCTACCATTTTAAAAACGATAAACGAAAGTGAATTCCGGGTACTGATCTCGGGGAATTCACTTTGAAAGTGCAATGAGTGCGAACGTAGTGTTAGGGAGTAGATTTATTGCATTGAATCATCATAACGACAGTGCTTCATTGATACTTTCTGATTTAGCCCCTGGTCTGACTTGTCTGAGAAATCACATTCCTCTAGGGGTTTTTTTTACCGTTCTTCTGGCCCAATTCTCAAGGAAGCCAGTATTGGATATTAGGTGCAGCTCGTTTCTTAATTTGTTTGATGGAAATGTTGTCTCTGGACTGGCATGATTGTTCATTTCTGAGGTAAAATCTTGGATCTGAGTGTATTGCCAGCAGACTGTATTTTGGAACAAGATATACCAATAATGCAGTGTCACTGCGAGTGTTTTACACTGTTTGGTTAGTAAATCTGCATGATGAAGTGAGGAGGGGGGGGTTACGATAGTGGGCGGGGGCATGTGTACAGTTACGGGTAGTTCTGCCCAACGTATTTGCCATGATGGCGACCTTATAGGGAGCTTCTCCAAAGTTGGGTAGTGCGAATAAAACAAGTAAATGTTTTTATTTCCATTCTGCTCTACAAATGCAGAGTAGGGCCCTGTACAAGAGAAGACTTAGTGAAAGCCTTTACCCCGGTACTATATTATTTATTCATACTGCTCAATGTCTGATGAATGCCAGGTACAGGCATTTGTTGTCAAGAGAAAACTTAGCACTTTAGCTCAAGAAAGATGCCCTTTCGAGGACAGTGTTGTTCATGTTGTCATTATGAGAATCAATCTACGGGCTGTTACCATTCTCAGAGTTGATCTTGACTCAGTGTATTGTCATTATGACTCAGTGATAGCTTTGATTCCCCTCCAGTCAATGAGGAACCTGCAAACTATCTGATATCGCCACTTGCAGGTGCTATGAGCGGTTGAATCTCTTTTTCGACACTTTGTCCCTGTTGCACTAAGTCAAGGACATCACGATGCAACATTAGTGCATTGCTTTGCTGTTTTCCACATCTTCAGTACAACCACTCAGTGGCACAACACTGCCTGTCGAGATAAAAAAAAAGTCAGGCAGGTTCCTCATTGCTTTCATGTCTTGTCAGCTTGTCTGATAAAGTTCAATAGCTAATTAGCTAATCTCTATATGAATGATACATAATCTCAATATGAATGGTACATTATATTCCTGGTGCCAGCAGGTTATAGGGCACTGGTGATCTCTAGGGGTAGGCTGACCCATCGGTCTGATTGCCATGCTTTCTCTTTCATTGTGATGTCGTATAGTTACAACATAATGATAGGATCTGATGTGTCAACAAAATTTCACCAACTTTTCATGGTCACTGATCAATACTTGCCATCAGATTTTTCAATCATATTTACGTTGAAACCTAGGGAAAGTGCAGGAAGATTCTTTTCAGATCATTGCGTAACAAAACACGAAAATTAAGTCAAGTATTTCCGGTAGATGCTCATACTCAGAACAGTCATAAACTGAAGACTTGGAGCCACAACATACATGCACTGTTTAGGTGAAATGATTCCAAGTCATCTCAGTCTGGTGCTTTGTACATGTACAGATATAACTTTTCCAATGACGACACAAGATTTCAATAGGAAAGTCTCTTGACTTAGGAAAAAAAGTGTTGTTGAAACATGCGTAGATTTAGTCAGAATGGAAGAATTGCTCAACAAATGAGTTGAGGTGAAGTTCATTGGCCTTCAGAATTTCTGAAACTCGTCTTCTCTAATTTTATGCAATATGTATTATAACCTGTATGATCCTCTTATCTGATATCATTCGACATGCTCCTAGGGTTTAATCTCCTTTCCTTTCAGTGACCTTATTGGTCATTAGCCTGCGAAATATTCTATCACATTTTAGCCATTGTGTAGCTTGGGAAGATATCTTTGTTGTAAAACTCACAGTTACCATTACACAGTGTTTTGAATTCATCGTAAAACATGGAATTCCTCCTGAAAACATGTCTTGATATACCCGGTACTTGCATACCTCGTCTCTTCAGTTAATAGTGAGGTCAGTGAAGAAACTGCTCTGTCAATGGCAATGATGTCATTTTGCATGGAATGCCATGTTTGAAAACTACAAACTACTTCATCATTGATCTTTGATAGCAGTTTCTTTAACCTCACAGACATAAGCTCTTTGAATCTGAATCTGTTGGTTCTCTGACACAAATCATCATATTTGTATTGTACAATCGCCACTTATTGTTATTTCTATTCTTTTCCATATAGGTACAGCCAATGCCTGGTTGAGTGATTATTTGATCTGCCAGTGAGCTGCAATCAGAAATGTAAGTAAAGAGAATTGCCATTTCATGGCCAAAATTGAATGCATTTTGCACCTGCATGTTAATGCCGAACAGACGAATCACAAAATCGGACTAATGATAGTTGTATGAAACAAAGGTTGGCACTTTCATGAGAATCCTTAAGAAAACGAGTTGTGTGGCAGTTGGCTAGATCAGAGTTAATACATCATCCTTCATTTCTTTTCAGGCGTAGCATGTCTACTGAAACCCTGGTCTTCCTCTTAGTCTCGGAGGTACCTGTCTGAATGTGCAAGTGGTGTCATTCTTCGCTGGTGAGTGTTGTCTGCTTCATTTTGAGCATCAGTGTGGTGTTAATTGCAGTTATTACTTGAATGCCACCTCCCTACATTTGGGAGATATGAAATCCTTCTGATTGTGATACTGAATTTGGTAGTGATTCTGTGATGAAACTTGGAATTACCGTTTGATTCCTCTGTGAAACAAATTGCGGCACTTTCACTGAGAATCACTCTATTCTATAAAGTCACATAAGATCATCTCATTGTATTATATATTGTCCTGACAGGATTTGTTGACTCTGTCGCATATGCTAATCGATATTGTCACTATTGTTTCAGAGAATGGATCCAGTGCTGCTGTCACCATAGGATGGACGAGTTTGGAGCTGAACAAGTCAAGAGATTCAACACATGGATATCACATTTCGTTTACCCTTAGTGCTTTGGACTTGTAGTTATATGGTGGCAATCAATGGAGTAACCAAGCTTATTGACTTGGTGAGGCATTGGGAGTACCTGGAACTGTATCATCTTGGATGTTCGTTGTAAACATTTCATGGGATGATTGGCCAAAATGTAACCCCCACATGACTGGATGTACATGTAACAGGAAATGTGAATGTTGATAGTACTTCTCCACTCATTATCAGCAGCAAATTGGATACTGACATTCCAGATGGGTGGTACCGTGTTGCTGTATTCCACTCAAGCTTATTTGGTGGTGTTGGCAAACTGTATTTGTGGTGTTGGCGAACCAATGTCCTGGAATCTCTGAATTTCTGTGGTTTGTTATTAGGGAAAGGGACGAAAATGAGTTAAGGCCTGAGAGATGCGCACAGAAAAGATCTTGGACTGTTTGACATTATTGTCTTGTCTTGATGAATAAAGGAAATGAAAAATATTTCATCGTTGTTGTTTACTTCTTTATGCAACCCACCCAACCGTGGTAGTTGGCACAAATGGAACTGCACCAGATGCTGAAACCACAGCAAGAGATGGAAGGAAACCATGTAGAGCCTAATCAACATGAAAATACTGTATAAGAAAGGCTCCTTGCTGCTGCAAACCGTGTCCCAGGTGATCCTGGCATAGCTTGGTATCAACCCGGTGTGAAAGGATGGAATGTCCCACGGAAAACTATCCTGGGATCAAAAGATCCTATTATTACATTCATGTCTACGGTGGCCCATAGAGCTCACTGATGTAAAATATTTGCATTTGGATTTTTCCCGAGGTTTGATCATTTTTCTTGGGGGTTTGTAAAATCTTAAAAAGTTCTCACCGCGGTGAAAACGTTTCCACCTCGGTGAAAATCATTTTCACCGCAGTGAGAATGTTTCCACCGCGGTGAAAATGTTTCCCCCACAGTGGAAACATTCTTACCGTGGTGGAAATGATTGTCACCGTGGTGGAAACTGAGGTTTTCACCACAGTGGAAACATTCTTACCGTGGTGGAAATGATTTTCAACACGGTGGAAACTGAGGTTTTCACCACAGTGGAAACATTCTCACCACGGTGAAAATGGTTTTCACCGCGGTGGGAATGTTTTCACCGAGGTGGAAACGTTTTCACGCGGTGAGAACTTCTAACGATTTGGCAAACCCCCAATCATTGGTGCATTCATTTTGATACACCCTGTATGGCATTTAGTTCTACGTTTTAACGCCAGGTGGCTAAACGGAGCTCTCCAATGCGTTTCGATGAAGAAGGCAGGAAAATCACCGGAATTTCATGATGGCGGAATTTGAAAAATAACTTTTGTTTTGTTGACAAAAATACAGTAAACTGTCAAAACTGACGGTTGATTCTTAGATTTTGGTTATATTGTGGAATTTAATAAGGTGCACCATCGTTTCAAGCACCAATGCACAAGATAAATTGACCTCGGATGAAATAAATCCACATCACACTTGTGCACAGTGTCACCACTCACTCGACCGTGTGTGGTGGTGTGCATTTGTGTGTGTGTGTGCACAGCATGACAGTGACGGGGTGTACATGCTTAGTGCAGGGCTTCGTACTTGTACGTTTTGACCGTATTTTGTACGCGCGGGACCCCTTGAACTACGTAATACGTTTTGGATGTGTGGTTGTACGGGCGGTATCAAAGTGCAATTGTACGGCCTAAAATGGCCAAAACTACGCTCAGAAAACAGAAATGTTCTCCTTCAAAGTCTCCAATCCATCCCCACAACCTTCCCCTGAAGTTATTGGCCCTTTATGGGGGTTTCTGTATTGGCACAAGGCCATGCCCGACCGCCAGACGCACTGGATCAGGCCGACACATGGTGTCTCATATTTGACGATCTGAGCAGGTTTCTGCGCACCCCTCATTCAGCACACATCTAGACATCGTCTGTCTCATCTGAAGTTGGTGGCGATTCGTTATACATTGACCTACAGTGTCCTACCAAACTAGTAACAACCATGAGTGAAACAGTCATCGTGGGCAGCATGAATAGAATGATTGACGGGGTCATAAACACTAGTGGTGTGTGGTTGCTTTGATCTCTGCCTGAGTGACAAGGCTTTGATGTCAGTAGTGTGCACTACTTGTGGGGCAGTCTAGATATAGTAGCCCGATACATTTGGTGCAAACTTGTGAATTATCAAAGGCCAAGACTCATTTCGCCTTGTTACTCTGATATTAACCCTTTGGTGGTTGTACGCACAAGTGAATTATCAAAGGCCTAGACTCATTTCGCCTTGTTGCTCTGATATTAACCCTTGGTGGTTGTACCCACAAGTGAATTATTAAAGGCCTATAGACTCATTTCGCCTTGTTGCTCTGATATTAACCCTTTGCAGGGTTTCCGCCAGGATTTTCAAGGAGGGGGAGAAAAAAAATTGAAAAAAAAAAATTTTGAAAAAAAAATTTTTGAAAAAAATTTTTTTTGAAAATTTTTTTTCTTTTCAAAACTGAATTATCAAAGGCCTAGACTCATTTCGCCTTGCTGCACAGGACTGACATTAACCCTTGGTGGTTGTACTCACAAGTGTAACAAACTACAGCACAGATTTGATGATACTACCTATTGTACTCGCAAAAGGCAAAAATACAGCACAAATTTCTGAAATTGTACTACCAGATATTTTTAGGTGTACGAAGCCCTGTTAGTGCATCCCATCTCATGCACACAAATGCATGTCATTGTCAGGCATCATGTTCATACAACATGATGAAGGGGGTAATTGTTGTGATATTAGGCCTACCCTGATTTTTACTTGCCGGTATTACCGGTAGGCCTAGGCTAGCAACGTTCTGTCGTAGGCCTATCATCATTGTCTGACGTCACCATCACTTCAGCACTACTGTGATTACGTCGTCATCACTTCAGTGCTATGACCGTAAGAAAGGAGACAGGATGATGACGTTATCACGGTAGGCCTACCGTGATAACGTCATCATCCTGTCTCCTTTCTTACGGTCACTGCGTTACGTCACGCTTTGTTCTTGCGTTGTCACTTTCATTCATGTTTTGAACCATACATCTTCAGTCGTGTCGGTCGAAGCATCTATCATCGCCTGTCTTTAAATTCAGGAAATGTACTCTTAGAACGCCTCGCATTTGTAACATACTGAAACATGTACTAAATGCTGTTAAAGATATTTCCGTCGTTGTCGTGAATTGTCATCGGATCGACACCATTAATTTAATTCTAAATGTGATGCTGTTACAAACAGGGGCCTAGGCCAGTGCAGGGGCTACCAGTAGGCTAGCCTATTAGGACCGGTGGCTAGCTAGAGCAGAGGCCTTAGTTGAAATATTCAAATACTGACACTACGGTAACATTTGCTATTTCAGGGTTTGTTTTTGATAGTTGGTCTGAGGAGAAGACATCAATATGTCAAAGAAGAAATACAATAAAAAGGACATGGATGAAGAATTTGAGGCATTTCTCAAAGATGTAAGTGAGCCCAGGAAACTAGGCTGAACTATAGGCCTAAATATTCATGTTCGGACTGACAAAAGCAGCTTGCAGTTTCTGTGGATATCATCATTTCTCCACCGCTCTGGTACCATACCAGAGAATGAGAGATCTTATTTTGGTTGCAGCCACAACAGGAAAGTGCAGTTAGATGATTTACTAGAAGGCTGGTGCTGAAGAGTAATAGTACCTAAGATATTTTTGGACGTTTTTGCTGTCCGTTTTTCTTGTCAATCTTTAATATTTTCATTTTTCGCTCAAACCACCCAACTCTCTTATAAATCTTTAATATTTTCATTTTTCTCTCAAATCACTGAAACGTACAGGAAAAAACGTCCGTTTTCTTGTCAAATCTTTAGGCCTAATATTTTCATTTTTCTGTCCAATCACCAAAACGTACAGAAAAAAACCTCCGTTTTCTAGAAACGGGCGTTTTCCCTGTCCGTTTGGACGTCCGTTTTCCTGTCAATCTTTAATACTTTCATTTTCTCTCAAGTCACCAGAAACGTACTGGGAAAACCGTCCGTTTTTTTGTCAATCTTTAATATTTTCATTTTTCTCTCAAATCACCACTAAAACGGACAGAAAAAAGCGTCCGTTTTCTAGAAACGGACGTTTTCCCTGTCCGTTTGGACGTCCGTTTTCTTGTCAATCTTTCTAGAAAACGGACGTTTTTTCTGTCCGTTTTGGTGATTTGAGAGAAAAATGGAAATATTAAAGATTTATAAGAGAGTTGGGTGGTTTAAGAGAAAAATGAAAATATTAAAGATTTATAAGAGAGTTGGGTGGTTTGAGCGAAAAATGAAAATATTAAAGATTGACAAGAAAAACGGACGTCCAAACGGACAGCAAAAACGTCCGTTTCTAGAAAACGGACGCTTTTTGACGTACGTTTTGGTGATTGGACAGAAAAATGAAAATATTAAAGATTGACAAGAAAATGATGATTGATTGACAAGGAAACGGACGTTTTTCCCTGTACGTTTTGGTGATTTGAGAGGAAAATGAAAATATGAATTTGAAAATAAGAAAATAAAAGATCCTGAAGAAGCAAGCGTAGGCCGATGATTTCTGGTCGAAATGTGAACTAGCAAAGGAGTGGTAAAACCGAGTGAGGAATCGAACGAGCAGGAAAATGGACGGCGGAAGTGTACGCTCGTACGTACAAAACGAATTTCCGTAATGCGCACTATCCTTAAATGTTGACACTGATGATTTGAAAAATAACTTTTGTTTTGTTGACAAAAATACAGTAAACTGTCAAAACTGACGGTTGATTCTTAGATTTTGGTTATATTGTGGAATTTAATAAGGTGCACCATCGTTTCAAGCACCAATGCACAACATAAATTGTCCTCGGATGAAATAAATCCACATCACAGTTGTGCACAGTGTCACCACTCACTCGACCGTGTGTGGTGGTGGTGTGCATTTGTGTGTGTGTGTGCACAGCATGACAGTGACGGGGTGTACATGCTTAGTGCATCCCATCTCATGCACACAAATAAATGCATGTCATTGTCAGGCATCATGTTCATACGACATGATGAAGGGGGTAATTGTTGTGATATTAGGCCTACCCTGATTTTTACTTACCGGTATTACCGCCCGGTAGGCGGCCTAGGCTAGCAACGTTCTGTCGTAGGCCTATCATCATTGTCTGACGTCACCATCACTTCAGCACTACTGTGATTACGTCGTCATCACTTCAGCGCTATGACCGTAAGAAAGGAGACAGGATGATGACGTTATCACGGTAGGCCTACCGTGATAACGTCATCATCCTGTCTCCTTTCTTACGGAGCAGAGGCCTTAGTTGAAATATTCAAATACAGACACTACGGTAACATTTGCTATTTCAGGGTTTGTTTTTGATAGTTGGTCTGAGGAGAAGACATCAATATGTCAAAGAAGAAATACAATAAAAAGGACATGGATGAAGAATTTGAGGCATTTCTCAAAGATGTAAGTGAGCCCACGAAACTAGGCTGAACTATAGGCCTAAATACTCATGTTCGGACTGACAAAAGCAGCTTGCAGTTTCTGTGGATATCATCATTTCTCCACCGCTCTGGTACCATACCAGAGAATGAGAGATCTTATCATATCATTATCATATCATTACCGGCGTCGTAACCCTCTTGGGTTTTTGCCGGAGGTATGGAGTCCACGACAGGCTACTGTCCACCTGTGTGGGGTCTTTTACTTGCCCTGGCATAGACACTCAGGTACAAGGGACCACGGCTTTTAGTCCCATCCGACGGACCCTCAATTTGTTTCACAATTTTGTTTCACAATTATATGCCTTCGCCCGGAGTCGAACTCGCGCCGACCCATTGCACAGTTTGGTAGTCAAGCGCGCTAACCACTCGACCACCGGGCTTATCTTATTTTGGTTGCAGCCACAACAGGAAAGTGCAGTTAGATGATTTACTAGAAGGCTGGTGCTGAAGAGTAATAGTACCTAAGATATTTTTTCTTCATGTTTAGTCTGTCTCCACTGAGGATTCGGATTCGTCACGGGTGCAGAAATTTTTGCAGAAGAAAAAGCAAGAGAAAGAGAAACCGTGGTGGATGAAAGATGACGCAGATATTGCTGGTATGTGTCAGCATTGTTCTTTTAATTCCTCAATTATGATTGTCCTTCAGACATGTCAGAGCTCATAGGAAAGAACCATTCATACAGTTCTGGCTCATCAAAATCTATGATTTTACCTTCCAAAACCTGTCTCATCTGTAACAGATTGACAATGATCGTGAAACACAAATAAGAGTGCCTCCGTTTCAACTTTCTCACCTTTAACTGTGTCTTCTTACTGTCCATCCATGTTTTGTTTTCTTTCAGATGCCAGTCTCACTGGGACAGGGAAGAGTTATATCAAGAAGAAGCCTCAGCCACAGGAGCGAAAAACTTTAGCTCAGAGAGAGGTGTGTGACCACATGCGTATTTCTCTGAAATATTTCTGATGCTTGCTGTAGAGTGCGTGCTTTGATATATCTGCAGTTTCTGCATTCGTGTCAGGTGTGTTAATCCCAGAGTGAGAGTCATTTGAGGGCCTGTCAATTAAAGTCTTTAAAATTAGGTTGTGTGATGACTTTGTTAATTTTCAGCCTCCAAAGGAGTCAATGGAAGGGACAATGAGTAGGGACAGTCTGGATGGGACTGAAGGTATGAGATGAGAGTGTATAGTACTGTCTTGATAAACTTGAGTCCTTTGAATCACATAGTGCCTAAGTATTTTAAATTGCTGCAACAATTAGTTAGTTTGGATCATTCTTTTTGCAATATACAATGTACATGGGCTCTTACCTCGGAATAGCCACCGTCGTTATGGTATCCTGAAAAAGGACATTGCATATAAACCTACTACATTATGAACCAGTTTGCCAAATTGTTGATATAGGTTTTGCTATGTTTCTAGGATATGGTCAAAAAGTTGGTAAAAGTAACAACCAATCGGCGATGAGAAAGTTTGAAATCCCAGAGCTTAGCCTTGATACATCAACTTCTTATACAGGTGGGTCTGACATATACTTTAATGAGTTGGTACATGTATTTGTACATGTTGGGTGGGTGATGACTGACCAAGACTTTGCCATTGTAGTTCAGAAGTAATCGTGTTTCCTTGAGATGTAATTTCAGTGCTCATGTTGTTTTGCAGAGCCTACCGGTGTGCCAAAGGGTACTGGCTTTGACACCCTGGAAGAATTAGCAGACAAAGAAAGATTTTTCCGGGTAAGTTAAGTACCCTCTCGATGAATAGACATTCTTCACTGTTCATCAGTTTAATTTATTATTTTATATGAAATTGAATTTCGGCCAGTGGTGCCAGCTCTACACTTGAAAAACTGAACTGCAGAATACACGTATCTTATGGGATGAAGGTTCTGTGATGACTTTCACTTTTTCATAATCTGAGATTTTTCTGTTTCCAGGATTTAGAGCAGGATGCAGATTCCACCATAGACTACGGTAGAATGAATAAGGAGTTAGATCGATCAGAGACGATTAAAACTGGTGGACCTCAAGTTGGTGAGAATGTTGTACATCTGTCTGACTCCTCGGCTCATTACTGAACAAGTCCATCCATTTGCCATCCTTGGCGTCCAGACACTGTCCACTCTATACTGATTGATTTCATGTGAAACTTGGTACCTGTAGCTGGGACCCTATTCACAAAGCCCCTGTAACTTAACAAATGCACACATCTTTTGTTCCTGCATTGATTTCTGTTGTTGGTTTGTCTTCCAGATGTGAAAGACAGTGAAGAATTGGAAGACTTAGAGCAAGAAGGAACTGATGGGGTAGATATTTGTCATTTTAACAAACACAGGTTATTGAGAATGACAGTGTCACTATAAGATAGGCCTATGTGCTGTTCATCTAGTTCTGGGTCCATATTCATAAACGTACTTAAGTCAAAGTGTGATACTTATCTTTTGTGTTGAACAAAGGATAAGTGTCACACTTAGACTTAAGTAGTTTTATGAATATGGGCCCTGGATATCAAATGAACGGGGGAGAAAATTAATCAATCAGGTGTGACAGAGAGTGCTGGCTGTTCGACACCAAACCAATACGAGAGTGTATATGTCAGTTGTGAGTGTGATGAACTGTTCTCTGGTTGCAGGATCCAAGAAAGCCCAGCATGCTCTCCAAAGTTGCCCTCCTAGATTCCATGGACACTACACTCGGCACCACGAAGTTGATGAACAAGGATAGCAAGGACACGCTGAATGGACAGGAACCTGATGAGATTCAAGACCAGGAGAACAATCATAAGGACATCACGCCTTATGGGACGGGGGCATTCAAATCTGGGACAGGTAATTTGCATCATAATCAGAGTTCTCAATTTACTGGCTTTTGTCAGGAGGCTCAACTCGTGTCCTTGTCAATGAAAAGATGGAAATATTCAAGAAAAATGACGACAATGACATTGGCTAACGTTTTTCAACTTCAGGTCTCCTAAATACTGACACTAGCATGGAGTTTGAGGCACTTCATCGGGCCTACGAGGAGGCAGGCTTGTCCACTCTCGAGCAAACTGAGAAAGAGCCATACACTAAGGATTCACTACAGGCTACAAATATCAGGTCAGGCGTGTACACGTCTGGTCCTGGTGAAACTGAGGAGGGTGGAAGCTTTGGGTTGAAGCAGGTTCTCCCGCCAGATACTGGTGAGTGCCATACATCTGTTTAAACCATCTCACTCTGTCTTTCTATGCAGACCCTTCTTGCAGATGCTGTCAATGGACAGTCAGAAAGTTCCGATTTCGGGCTGTGTTAATGGAGTATTAGAGGGTCTTTCGACATTTTGGTTGTCTGTTTTCCTGTCTACATGTTTTCCTCGTTTTTTCCTGCCAGATACTTCACCCAAGAAAGGCAAGGAGAGGAACCTGGATGATATCCTGAGAGAAGTGGAGGAGATTAAGAGGAAAGGAAAGGCTCTCGATGGCGGCGACAGTGACGCAGAGGCTCGTGGTTTTAACCTCTCACCCGCACATGGGCAGGAACAAGTGGATGGTGGAGATGAACAACATGGATTTGACTTGTCTCCAGTTAGAAAAGAACCACCGGATGAAGTGGATGCTGGTTTGAATCAGTCAATTGAGAAGTCGGAGGAATGTTCAAATTTTATTTTATTGACTTCAAATTACATGTACTATGCAATTTCCAATAGCTGTTTGCCTAATGAAGACATTCTGCTAACTTCATCAGTCCTCACTTCCTGAAAGTGAGAAACAATTTGCGTGCCTCTCGGTCTCAGACACAGTGATATTTCTTGCATCTAAGTGATTGAGTGCATGCTATGGTTTTGATGTCAACTTTCTCTAATTTGATGCCATTTTGATTCAGGATGAAGATCATCTCCGTGAAAGGCCAGTTCCAGCACAAAGAAAGCTTGTAGAACAGACTGAAGCAAGAGAAGGTGAGTCAACTGCATGCATAAGTTTTTTAATGAACAACATCTACAGTTAAATATATCTCGGAGGGGTACATTTCATGAAAAATGACATTGTTCACATGGCTTTCTTTACAGTGTCCCCCCAAAAGAAGAAAAGTAAAGCAAGGTTTTCCAGCATCAAGAGCTCTGGTTATGGATCGAAAAGTGGGCAGAAACCTGCTGCGAAACTGAAGTGGTCACCAGCCGACGTGGCTAAGCAGAAAATTAAAGGTAGGCCATTGGTTAAATACAATGTACACCCAAACCTTGGAGGAATAAGAAACTGTGTTACACCGTGTTCATCCTGTGTACATGTAGTAGTTAAATGCTAAGTGCCATTAAATGGTTTGGGGCTGGCTAACTCTTCTCGTTGGCTACCTAAGTAGATTGTGTTGAAGTCAGTACAGAAGTTCAAATCTTGCATTTACCAAACAATTGGTTCAAATTCTAGGCACAGAGGTTCCAACCAAAAAGAGTCCCAAGAAAACACCCATAAAGATACAGAGTGGACCACGTGATAGTCAGCTGCTTGCTTCAGTGGAATCGTTTGCCAATTACATCCAGACTCATTTCACGAGTCCAGAGTCGATGCCAAAAAGGTCAGCTGCGAAGGTATCGGCACCAGAGGTTAGTATGTAGCTTTTGCATTTGCATTTATTACTGCTTAAAATAAATGTTTTGATTAAGTTGTTACAGCTGTGCTACACTTCTGCAATTCAGGTTAAATTCTCTGTGGATGAACCAAGTATTTCATCAAGTATTCGTGGAGACAGAATGTCGGCAATTGAGCGCGAGAAGGGATTAGTTAATGAAGTGAAGGAATGGCAGGAACAATGGAAAGAAGAGAGGAAGATGCATGCCAAGGTCAAGGCCGATTTGTTCGCATTGGAACGAGAGCAGAAGAGAAAGCTGGAAGAGTTGAAGCTGGAACATGAACAAGAATTGTTTAAACTGAAGCAGGAGAATTTTGTGTTGTCTGCCAAGGTAAATAAGCGCCGATTTTCCTGTGAGTCTGCACAAACATTGCTTAAATTAGTCTGGTGACTAGTTGTTTGGCTTGGTTTGATTTTTAGACCACAAGAATACTGTTGGTAGTTCCTTGGAATCCACACTTTTGCTCTACATCCAGCAAAGCAACCAGAAACTCTTCTGTACTTCTATTGAACCAGGACTGTACCCAAGTTGTCAAGTGAGACAAGAAGCCCATCTTCATATGTCCAGAGTCTACAATGCTTCAGATCTAATTTCAGGTGTCGGAGGCTAGTGTTCATCAAGACTTGAAGAAACAGCTAATTGAAGGAACTGCCACCTTGGATAAAGTTACGCAGGAACAGATGGCGCTACTGGAAAAGGAGATAAGAGAGCAGGAAGGGCTGATTGCCGGCTATCAGCAAGAAAACGAACGGCTGTTTAATGAAATGAAACGAATGCAGACGATGAGTAAGGTGACCGAAGATAGGATGTTTAAGGAAAATCATAAAATGACAGCGGAGATCATGAATCTCAGGTAAGAGGACCACGATTTACTTCTACATCTGTTTAAAAGGGAAATTCCTGTTGGCAAATTCTTGTATTCTGGCAGTGTCCAGATTTTGTTCAGTTACCGTATGAACATCAAACTGGTTTCCTGAGATAGTTCTGTCTCTCTTTGCAGGACATTACTCGAACGAAAGGAATTTGAATTGAAGAATAAAGGCATCATTACTGCCCCGTCCGTGCAACAAGAGATTGCTGCAGGAACCGGTACAGCTATTCTTGGTGCTGGCAAAATTGCTCAACTGGAGGCTGAAATTAAACAAATGAAAGTAAGCATCAAATCTTCACAATAGACTCCAAGGCAATTGTAAATATGTTGCTACCTTTATTGCAAATGTTTTACACTCTCCCTAAAAGTCTTATGGTACATGCCTGTTTGTGAGGATAAATTTTCACCTGCCCATTGGCCTTTTCAGCCCAGAAACAGCTGTTCATGCACATGTTTTATGTGTCACCTTTTCAGAGAAAGGAAGATGATCTCAAGCACAAAAATCGGGTTCTAGAACAGTCCAAGCGGGAACTGGAGATTCATATAGAGAAGCTTGTGAAGGAGAGAGAGACAGCTGAGGAGAAGGTTCAAATTACCCGAACTTACTCCCACCAAGAAATACGGGTTTGTAGTCATGTATTCCAAAGTGATATACTTTTGAAATTACTGTTGTCAGCTTCATCGGACATTATTCTATCGGCTCTACTGGTACTTCCACGGGGGTACCAGCAGAATTAACTCTGCCTAATCGGGGCACTTGTTTCTGGTCAAATATCAGATTGCCTATGTGTATGCCAGCGTGGCATCAATGAGATAGGTCAATATCTTGCTGTTGGGATCTCGTAGAGAAACGGATAAATATTTGCCGTGCTGCACCATGTTTACCGGTACACTGTTTTCTTCTACAGGATGTTAAACTGGAACATGAGAAGGATATCGAGAAACTGAATAAAAAACTGAAGTGGTATGCAGAGAACCAGGAACTATTGGACAGAGATGCTCAGACGATCCGCAAGAAAAATGAAGAAATTGAGAAACTGAAGGAAAAGATTGAGGAGCTCAAGTCGGAGGTAGGTGCAGTGTACGTGTACTTGATATCTTGTTAGGGTGACGCTATGGAAATATTGAAGCCTGTCATCTCTGAGGTTCCAGGTTGGATTCCCCGTTGGACTCGCTCTTCTTGTGATTGAAAGGAAGACTCTCTTTGTCAGAGCAGGGTTTTTTCTGCGGACTTTCGTTGCCTCCAACTGTACATTGAATTGGCCAAGTTTGTTTCACAGTTATGAATGCCATACTTGGCGTCGGCTCTGCATTTAACATTCAAATCTTGTCCATGAGGATCCATGTGCCATTCATCCACAGTTGAACCCAGTGAATTCAAGTCCTAAGGCTTACAATCTTTGTTAGTACATGTATTCCTTTCTTTATCGCATTTGTGTTTTCTTCTTTGGCAGCCTGGACGAAAGAGACTGGAGAGTCAAGCTCGCATGAAGGAGAGAGCTATTGAGGCCAGAAAGGTGCAGGATCTACAGCGACAGGTCAAAGAATTAGAAAACATCTTGAAAAAGAGAAATCCAAACTCCCTGCCTGCGCTCATGTGGGCTGCATCATCGGTGCCTGAGGCGAAGTCGCCCTCTGTTGAGTACTTGGAGAATCGTGTTAAGAAGTTAGAGGAGGAGCTTGAGGCGCAGTGTGATGATGGCAGCAAGGGGATGCGTGTTCTGGAACAGAAGTACAATGCCATGAAGGTGAGTGGACATCCATGAGAAACTGTAGCAATGTGTGGCTTTTACAAAAACATGCATATAGCACCAGGAATTGAACCTGTGGCCTCTCTGTCACAAGTCCGACGCTCTTACCCCTGCGCCACCACGGTGTCTTGTCATTGAAACATCTTTATACTCATACTGTATGAGAGAACTTTTTATATGTACTGTCTTGATATTCTTCATCCTGTTTGCTTCTGTCCGTTTCGGCAGTTTCAGTATGAAGATCGGATAAAGGAGTTGGAAGAACAGCTGAATGAATTCACCAAACCCACGGAGCACTACCCGCACACGCACTCTGTAGCTCTGCAGAAGGAACTAGAAACGGTGCGGGAGAGGTGTCGGAAGAAGGTCGCAGAGAAGGAAGTGGAAATCGAGAGATTGAACAAGGAATTGACGAGTTTGAAAAATAAGGCTACCGGTAAGATGGGTTTGAAATACCATACAGTGGAACCTCTCTTAACGGACACCAATGCCAGTAGGACACCTTTCAATTAAGTGCAGTCCCTGTTATTTCTCATCTCTTAATTCTCACCACATGATGTTGTATGAATATCGCTCGGTCTTTTTCTTGCAGCAGCCGAAAAGAAAGAGGTACAGATGTTGAAGGAATCTGAATTGGAACTTCAGCAGCGGGTAAAGGCACTACAACTTGAATTGAGCAGCAAGGATAAAGAAATAGCACTATGTAAGGTCAACATAGAGAACTTGAAGAAGGAGAAGGATCAGATTGTCATAGATAGTGCATTACACAGGGAGAGACATCTGAAAGGTAGGTCCGTCTTGAGAATTTTGTTTCTTGTTGACACTTTCTGGATGCCACCATCCCATTTGGCATGTTTAGGCAGTACTTTTCATACGTGTACTTTGTATACATGTATTTGTCACTAGGCCTTTTTTCTAAGGTAAGTCTCACTTCTTTTGGAAGATTCTAAATCATGTTTTACGGACTTCGTTTTTCAGGAACTCAAGTAGTTGTTAAGAAGGGTAAGAAAAGAGGCCAGATTGAGGGCAGTGCCGAGCAGCTCCATGGCAAACAGTACCAACCAGATGCATTTAAAGGGCTTCATATATCAGATGTTGTGAGGGAGAATGATGACCTAAAAGTGAAGGTAAATTCATGTTACACTTACAGCTGTCCTCGTGATCATTTTGGGTGTCAGAGTTTCCCCATTTCCAAAGTGAATGACCACCAGTGCTCCGTTGAGTGCGCCAGTCATTTGGTTGATAACTATTCTAGGCAGTAGCTTCACTGATGCCCAATGGCAACATGGTTGGTTGACGTAAGAGCTCTGTTGTGTATAACCTAGTACACAGCACTGTAGAGTAAAGCTAATATACCTCATGACCTTCTCCCCCTATTCTTGACTTTGAGTGGAGATGGAGCAGGGAATAGTCAGTTGGTTTCAGCGTGATCAAATAAAAAAATCAACCTGGAAAATGGATTCATTTTCTCTGGTTTAATGATGCAATATTCTGTTTTTAAGGTCGAACGTTTACAGCTCGAAATTGACCAACAACGTGTCGATCTTCAAAAAGCTTTGGCTGAGAAGGAATCAAGTACAAGAAGGATTCAGGAAAGTTTGGAGGATCAGGTGAGATTCAAATCAAGCAACTGCGTGTCCTTCCTTCTTGTAAACTCTGGTAAGCATTATGAGATACGAGTTGCAAAAAACCTAAAAACCCTGTGTGTCTTTATCTGTAGATCTCTGCCCTCAAAGCTGCCCACCAGGCCGAGATGTCGAAACTTGTCACAAGTCATGCCATGGAACACGGCGCATCCAAGGTTGCCGAATTACAAAGCAAGATCGAAACGCTGGAAGTGATGGTTGTACATCTAAAGGACCAGCTCCACAAGGCTGAGATGGAGGCGGAGCATGCATCGGTGTTGAAGATACGGGAAGCCACTCTTGAAACTCAAGTAAAACAACTCCTGGAAGATCTCCGCGATGCCAAGAAATCTCACACACCAGTAGGTCTTTTTCTGTATTAAATTTAAGTCAAAAATGCTACTGAGTACAAAATAATTGGTGGTTTGTAACGAGGTGTGTTTTTCTCTCAGGAATTCAATTGCCCCCTCCGTCACAATGCAGTGATTGTTTTGTGTGGTTTGATTTTGCTCAAGTCAGTGGGAGTGAATCATCTGTATCCAGTTATGTACACCAACAGCAACATATCCCACCTTTATGTGCAGTTTTTTAGTGCTCTCCAAATTCTTTCAGGAAATGCGACACTTTGAGAGCGTGCTGCACAAGATCTCACTTCTGGAAGCAAAGCATTCACAACGGGAGAGAGACTTACAATCGATGATAAACCATAATAAACAACTCGCTACGGCAGAAATGGAAAAAGAAATGGCAAAATGGAAACAGGTTGTTGAGGTGAAAAATCGTGAAATTGAAAAATTCCGCTTGGAGTTGGACTCAATCTTGGAAGTGTTGCGAGAGTTACAGAGACAAGGAGTGATACTGCCGTCTTTCTCAGGATTGGCACGGACTTGAAAGAAACATTCTAAGTTATGAAGACCAGGAGAAAATACTGTGCACCCAAGTCATGGACGATGAGCAGAGTTTGTTGGACTGTGAATTATGTCAATGTTTCTGAGTAAACTTGGCTTGCTAGTGGTCATGATGGTTGTTCAGGTATCGCAGATAGATAAAGTGCTGGTACACTTTTTTGCCTTACCACATTTGTGACCCTCCACCACAAAACCAGTAGGAAGTCGCTCCGAGGTTGGCAGGTTGGGACCCAGTTATCTGTCAATTTCAGTATTGTCTGTCTATTGTGAAGTATGCATGATTCTATTTGTTTCTTTATCTCCTGGTGTCTTTTTGTGGTGGAGGGTCACATTTGATACTGGATTGTACTGGTTAGTGCTGGTTGCTGCTGCCAGTTGATTGAGGGATCATGAAAATGCCATGCCATGCTTGTCAGTTGCATCGATTTGATTCGTATATGGAATTAGTGCCTAAGGCTACTTTTACCAGCTGACATATCACTCAAGAAAGGGGCTGTGCCCTTGCCTTGTCACATATTTTTTTTATGAATTCATGTTTTTTGTTTAAAACATGTCATGAAATCAATTTATATTTCTAAATTTTATAAAAAAAAACGTTGCTGGATGTATACCATATGGTGTGCATATCGATTAAAGATTTTTTGTAGAAAGGCTGAGTTTTTGTCTTTTTGTTTTTTCAAGAAATGTCTGTGATGGGTCAAGAACATTGACAAGATGGTCAAATAAAAGCACAGTAGGAAGCCAGAGAAAACCCTGCGCTTTAGTGTTTATTTTCCTTTCGAGGTGGCAGCACTGCATTGACCACTACCATCTCTGGTTTGTTATTTATTCTAAAGATGGCAGCAGCACTGTGCGGACCACTCACGTTGACTGGTTCCCTGCCCACTCCGCGAATATACATAAAATAGCGCTACGAGGGAAGCCACGGTGGTGTAGTGGTTCGG